>JXCR01105178.1:79848-101722 GCA_002079205.1 Phalaenopsis hybrid cultivar
ATATATATATATATATATATATATATATATATATATATATGAGATATGAAAGTCAGTAGCTATTTATAGTGCTTAAGCGATGTCTTTGGCAAACAACTAGATTAGAAAAAAACTAAAGGGGAAACAATTAGAGGAGAAAGCATTCATCAGACGAATTTCTTTTTTTTTACTAATGGAGTCTATTCGTACGTCTGACAGATATTGGTTGGAGTCATGATACAAAACTGTATAATATTTTTTTTTTTTTTTTGCGCCCTGGGGTTTAAATAGGATTTATTATTATTATTATTATTTTATAAGCCTCAATTTGCACATTACGGACTCTTATGTGAAATTATAGTAAATTGAGTGTCATTTTAGGGTAAAATTGATATTCCAGACTCGTTCGCGCAATCCATTTTGTCATCCGGTGTCATATGAATAATTTTTTTGATAGATGAGTCAGTTCACACGTGTAGCGGGGAACGAGACCTGTTGGTCCTATCGAAGCAATCCAACAGACATAAATGTCGATCGGCCTTTGCTTGAGTGACGCTCGAAGTCTAGCAGAACGATTTCGACAGCGTCCCCTCAACACGCGTTGAAGGGTCTGAAATGTATGTCCCGCACTACGTGAATTAATGTGTGCATCAAGCAATATTCTATAACGCTTGAGCGACCATCCTACACTCTCAAAAGTAAAAATTGATAACAACAAATGACCCCCCAATAAGTGTGTTGTGCTGTTAAGACACAGTGCACTTGTTGAAAGCATCTCAATTTTTATCAAGCCCAGACTATTCGTGAGACCGATGTGATCCGAGCGACCAAAAAAGAGCCAACTGACCTAGAAAGAAAATCTCTGAGACTCATATCTAATCTTATGATGGGAGGTTAAGAAGGAATGTGCACGGGACTTATATACAATCTCAAAAGGCGGGTTCAGAGTCCATAGAGGCATGACCCGAAGGGGGTGGTCCAACGGTCGTAGAGGCATGACCACGCTGGGTAGGTTCAGAAGTCGTGGAGGTGTGACCTAGAAATGGGTTTATGTATTATTATTATTATTATTATTATTATTATTATTATTATTATTATTATTATTATTATTATCTATTATTATTATTATTATTATTATTATTATTATTATTATTATTATTATTATTATTATTATTATCTATTATTATTATTATTATTATTATTATTATTATTATTATTATTATTATTATTATTATTATTAGCATGCAAAATCATAGCAAAATGAGTGTCATTCAAGAGTAAAATCGACGTTTCTAATACGCTCGTGCGGCCCATTTCTTCATCCGAGGTCACCTGAACAAATTTGTCGATATGTGAGCCAGTTTAACGCGCGGTGAACAAGAATTGTTGGCCAAATTAAGGCCGTCCAACAGACAAAAAATGTCTATCTGTCTTTGTCTGAGCGATGAACAAGGTCTAGCAAAATGATCTCGACAGAGTGTCACTCAACGCGCACCGAATGGTCTAAAATGGATGTCTTGCACTATGTGAATCAATGCATGCATCATGCAATATTTCATAGCGCTCAAGCGACCATCTTACACTTTTCAAATCCAAAAATTGATGCCAACAAATGACTCCCAACAATTGTGTTGTGTTGTTAATACACTGTGCACTTGTTAGAAGCAACTTAATTTTTTATCAAGCCAAGATTAATCATGAGATCGATGTGATCCGAGCGACCAAAAAAGAGCCAATTGCCTTAGAAAGGAAAGCTCTGTGAGTTATATCCAATCATAGGGAGGGGGGAGTTGAGAACGAATGTGCATGAGACTTATATCCAATCTCAAAATGCGGGTTCACAAGCCATAGAGTCATGACACGAAGGAGGTCGTCCAAAGGTCGTGGAGGAATAAACCACATCGGGTAAGTTCTGTGGTCGTAGGGGCATGGCCTAGAGATGGGTTTAGATAGGATTTATTATTACTATTAATATTGTTGCTATTATTTTTATTATTATTCATAAGCCTTGATTTGCGCATTACTGGCTCGTACACAAAATCATGGCAAAATGAGTGTCTTTCCCTAGTAAATCGACGTTTTGGATGCACTCGTGCAATATATTCTGTCATCTAGGGTCATCTGAACAAATTTGTCGATGGATGAGTCAGTTTCACGTGCAGAGCGATGAACAAGACCTGTCGGCGCGATCGAAGCTATCTTATAAACAAAAAAGCTGATCGACCTTCACTTGAGCGACAATCGAATTATAGTGGACTAATATCGGCACCTTGTTCCTCAACATGCACCAAAGAGTTTGCAATGGATGTCTCGCCATATACAAATCTATGTGTGCATCAAGTAAAGTCCAAAGTGCGACATTAAAAATTGATGCTAGCAAGTGAGTCGTTAAGACACACTGCACTTGTTGGAAGTAGCTCATTTTTTTATCAAGCCCATACTAGTCATGAGACTAACACGATTTGAGAAACCAAAAAAGATCCAATTTTCCTATAAAGGAAGCTCTGATAGACATATCCAATCTGGGGGGCTAGAGAAGGAATGCTCACGAGACTTATATTCAATCTCAAAAGATGAGTTCAGGCCATGGAGGTATGACCCGAAGGAGGTGGCCGGAGGCTATAGAACCATGACTGCGCTTGGTAGGTTCGGAGGCAACAGAGAAGTGGCCTACATATTGGTTTAGGCGCTGTAAAAATGTTACCCAACATGGTGGTTCAAGGGCCGTAAATGTGTAACCACACAAAATATGTTCAGAAGTCATGGAGGCATGACCTAAAAATGGGATCAGAGGTCGGAAAGGCGTGACCCAACATTGCGGTCCAGGGGCCGTAAAAGGCATAACCACAAATGGTAGGTTCAAAGACCATAGAGATGTGACCTAAAATTGGTTTTAGGGGTCTTATAAGCATGACTCGGGAGTTGGATGAAGTGTGAAGCTTTAAATAACTACAATAATAAGAAAAAAATGTCAAGGGACTTACATTCTACTTCAAGGGGTATGCAAGGTGACCACGATCACGCAATTGTCAGCCACACACCTAGTGGTGTAAAATATTATAAAGTTTGAGTTAAGATTTTTCCACAAGTCAGTACTACACCCTAAGTTTTTGTTTGCGCGAGTGCACATATTATTCAAGTAATATATGGCTCTAATAGAGTCCCGTTTATTGATTTCACGGGGAAAAAAATGTTAACCAGGCAAGCCTTAGAAAAAGTTCTAGCCTGTTGTAATTAGACTTAGCCCAGAATTAAGTTTGGTTTAAGGTGAACTAATGATGTCACTAAACTACTAATAAATTTTTAAGTTAACTATTTAACTAAGTAAACTAAGGTATGTTCAAATTAAACACTAAGTTAAAGTAAAGTGGATGTTCCAGATAACAAAAGTTTCCATTCCTTTGTAATGAAAATAGTAGCTACTGTAGGTTCAATCAAACTAGAATCCTTATTTAGAAATCTGTGACAAATAAGAACATCCACAATCCTTGCCCTCTTCTAAGTGTATAAAGATATTTGGTTAACCTAGGGTTGAGTCCTCAAAACATTGGTTATGCTAGGTATGCTCTAGCTTGTCACCCTAGATTACCCCCAGTGCCTTGTATTTGGCTAACCTAGCCTTAAGTTTTTAAACCCTGTATCAAATTGATTGAAATTTTAGCCCGTCACCCTAAATCATCAGTTTACACCCAATCAAATCCTATCTCCCTGTCTATTTGCGCTCACCACATGAATACTTTTCCTTCATCCCAAAGATTAGTGTAGTAATTACTAATTGAGGAAAAACATAGCTCTCCTGGGTCATTATGTTTTCACAATGCATTTTAACATATGAATTGCCCAAATTGCATAAGTAAAAGAAGCATGAAGTAATTTACCATAACAATGAATAAAGTTACATGATTCTACTTTGAAATAAACCCTACATATGTTGTTAATCCATTAAAAAAGAAAGGAAGCAAGTAAACTACTCAGATTTCATTGAGAAAACTACAATACTCAACATGTTATTTTAAAGCACAACAAGTATCTTCTAAGTAATAATTTAATACAAAACAATAAAGTACAAGAACTTATCTCCTTTCCTAAGAAATGAAGATAAGACCCCCCAAATAGTGTTATTGTAATTTCACAACAATTCCTTACACCTCTCACACAATTCTAAGTAAAAACATGAAAAACAAAAGAAAATCTCTCACTTCTTCCCTCAATTTCCTGCACTCTAACACTTGGATGAACTCCTTGAAAGCCTCCTCTCATGTATGCAATGCTTCTTCTAAAAAAAAATTCATCTCTTCTTGCTTAAAGTCGCAGGATAACTACTCTTGACAGTCCTGGCGCCTAGGCGCCCAACTGTGGCGTGACCCGACCTGCAATTACATAGATATTTAAATTTTAAAAGTTGGCAAAAAACTTGACCCAATCTATATTTAACGGCCAATGTGCAAGATAAATATGTTATAGAATTTAAAATTTTGATTAATGACTTACACACTAGAAGTACTACGCAAGTGTACATATTGTTTCAAGTAATATAGAACTTTTTCTTAAAATTCAGTATTGATCCCACAAGGAAGAACATATTTTCTATAACAACTTAAAAAAACTTTTAATTAAACTGCATACACAATTTTGTGGGAGAATAATGTCAAAATGTTTGTAACAGGTTAAAACTAAATATTAGTTAATTCTACTTTTAAGCAAAAAGTAAATGCAAATTTTCAAAACTAATTGTGTTTAAAGGAGTTTGAATAATATAAAAAGATCTTTCCTCTTGAAAATATATTATAATCAGTGTAAGAATCAAATGTTTAAGGATTTAAATGTTGTGTTGTGACAAAAAGAAACAAACATATTATTTACCCTCTCCCGAGTGCATAAAAAACATTAACTAATCTAAAGTTTATTCCTTAAATCCTTGGTTATGCTGGATTGATTCTAGCCTCTCACCATTAGATTAACCACTTTGCCGTCTCTATAGGACTAACATTTAGTCTTAAGTACTAAACTCTAGACAAAATTGGTAAAGATTCTTATTTGTCACCCTAAAATCACCAGTTAGATGCCTATCAAAACTCATCTCTCTATCTATTTGCACTCACCTTAGAACTTGGTTCTCCTCCATCTGAAGGTTTGTGTGGTATTGACTAGTTGGGTGAAATCATAGCCCTCATAGATCATTATATTTCACAATAGATTTTAACATTACAAATGACTAGTTTGCAAAGTAAATTAAGAGGCTGTGAAAATAACATCATTTTTTTGGAATAAAAGAAATCTTCAAACCATTCTAATCCTACACATGATTACTTCTTATTGCAAGGAGAACATAAACGAAACTACTCATACTTTATGAGGATAACACAACAAAACATGATTTATATTAAAATCCAAGTTTACACAATAAAACCAAACATAAAAAAAAAATACAAGATACTTATCTTTGACTTCTCCTCAAGCAAATCCTTTGGCATTCCTTTGTTGTCTTCTTCCTCCAATAAACAAACAAAAGCAAACACTAAAGGCTCTCACTCACACACGCACACACACAATAATCAAGCCAAAACTTGACTCCTTTATTTTATAACCAGGCATTATCTTTATTAAATAAAGCTCTTAAAACCACTAAGAGTCACTTCAGGCAACTATTCAAAATTTGTCCAAATTCAATGTAAAAAAGTCCAAACCGTTTCCGACGCCTAAGTGCCCAACTGTGGCGCCAAGGCGCTAACTTTCCAGAAGCCCCTCGTAACTAGCGCCTAAGCGCCAAGTCAATTTTTACTATATTTGACCTCTTTTTGTTTCTTTTTCTCTTTAAGCTCCATCGTTTGTACCTGTAATAAAAATACACCAAATACCTTTCATTAAAGTGCAATATCCTTAAAAAGAAGTATAAAATGTATATATAAAAGTAACACATTTTAAGATGTATCGTGGCGCCTAGGCGCAATGGCTCTGTTTTCTCCGCGAAATGAACTAACAGTTGAGCGCAAGGATACGATGCTTAGATGCCGATTTCTTTTTATATTGGGGCTTAGACGCCATATCAAAAATCTTCTCCTTAGCTCAATTTGCACTGTTTTGCTCCGTTTTTTATCCGATTCGATCTGATTTTTTCTCCTGTTATACCTGCATCTAAAAACATAAAATATCTTCCATTAAAGTGCAATATCATAAAAAATGAGTATTAAACATGTCGTAAGGTAAGAAGGTCGAGTAATCTCATGTAACCCGAGTCATTTGATATGCTTCCTCATAAGAAACTGACAAAGCGTCCGTTGTGGTTCCTGTCAAGCGAAACACCCATAGTTCAGTCATAATGTTGAGGAGCATGATAGATTCTTACAAGAACCGTGACTATTTTAGTGATTGAATAATATAACTAGTTGAGAATGCCCAATCATCTCGTGTGACTCAGGCCATCTATCTACAGACGGAGGAGGAATGTCGCAAGATTTATAATTCAATAGGGAGAAACACCAAAGGACCTATATTCTTTCGTAAGGGGTACGCAAGATAAGAAGACTGAGTTATCTAGCCTTAATCTTCTGATATGTCACCTCGTAAGAAACTAACCAAGCGTCTGTTGTAGTTCCCGTCGAGTGACACACCTAGAGGAGGAATGCCGAAAGGCTCGTATCTAGCACAAAAGTCGTAGGAAGTGATTGTATCAGGAGTGGAACAACTAGGATTCATATCCGGTTTTGAGATCTGACCTAGCTATGTGACCTCAAATACCAACTACAATAAGGAGAAGCACCAATGGACTTATATTCTTCCTCAAGGGGTGTACGAGGTAAGAAGGTTGGGTTATCTCATGTAACCCGAGTCATCTGATATGTCTCATTGTAAGAAACAGACCAAACGTTTGATGCGGTTCCTGTCGAGTGAGACGCCTATAAGAGGAATGTCGAAAGGCTTGTATCCAACTCAACAGTTGTAGGGCATTATCATATCAGGAGGAGAACCTCTGGAATTCATATATGATCCTGAGATCCGACCGAGTTGTATTTGTTGGAGTGCAGTCAATGTTTGTTCCGTGCCCACTAGAAGAAGTTGAATGCCCAATTTTGTAGTAGATTTGAAATGTAATATTGAGTCTTGGTGTTGTTCTTCCTTCTCTTGCTCTTTCAAATGAACATCCTCTTAGATTGGATTGCTAATTACTTCCTCTGCTTCTTGAGTTCACACGACCACTGGATGCCACAAGGGCTATGTGTGGCTCGGTTTACATTACCTGTTTGGTGTTATATTGGTTGATGTCGACTTCTTCTATACACAATAATGCATAAAGATCATCAAGTGTGATTGGGTGAAGAGAATATAACTTTTTGCTTATGTCATGTGTTAGCCTGTTATATAGATATTTTCAAATATATAATGTGTTATACTTTTGAAATGTGACATAACTTCTTGTTATATGATGCTATATCTTATATTTGCTATGATAGTTCTCTATCACGTCGCACTCTTATATTTTTGTACTCTCTTATATAAGTAGTTATATCAAACGCTGTTATAATTATTATAACACACTATATTGTATTTGGCGTAACCAAAATATATTAAAACTTCCTTTCAATAATATTCAAATCTTATTTAGACAATGTGAATAATGTTGAACAGTGTCTAATTTTTTTTCAAATCCTACTTGTGTCCCCATTCGAACCATATTTGAGTTTAGTTTAAACCTAACTCGAAAGATGTTCCAACTTTATTCAAATTATACTCAAACACAACTCAAATAAAGTTTGAACATAATATGAATTTTCTTGAATATTATTCAATTTTTTTTCCTAATCATGCTCTAACTCTATTCAAATCAACTCTAACCCTCTTGAATTATATTAAACTTTTGTTTGTACCCTATTTAACCTCCTTATATCATAGTTTAAATAAAATATGGATGAACTTTGAATTAGATTAGAATGTTTTTCATGATTCAAACTTTTCTTTAGATTTATTCAAACTATGATCAATCAAAATGAATTTCTATATAAAGAGGAAATATTTTAATATGTACATGTGAAGGAGTTGATAGATATTCTTCTCTTAAATGTAGAAATTCAAATATCTAAAAAAAAAAAAAAGAGACTTCAGTTCTAATTATATTCTAACCCTCTATTTATAGCCTAGTTATTTTAAAGCATATTTCTTAATTAAATGAATGATATAAATTTTTTCCCTATTTTTGCCGGCTAGGAGATATATATATGCCTTATCGTGTCGGCTTTTTAGGAATATGATATCCGTATTACAAGTGGTGTGGGGACTGTATCCACAGAGGGAAATCGGAGCCGACGCGTGGGAAGCTGCTTTCTGAAAATTTTCTACAACCCTCGAAGTGCAGATAAAGATGGAGATGGATCGACTGTGAAGAGTGTTCGACTTCTTCCGATCTAGCAATGTTCTTCCTTCCGTGAAATTCTTCTTCTTCTTCGCCTACATCGCCGTGGTTTGTTGTGCACGATATTCTCCGACCATGGCGATTTGGATGAACTTGGCAGCGGGGTAATGCTATTCGGGTTTGCTGATCAGAATTTGTTTGCCTGTAAGTCTTGTTATGTATTTCCTGCATTATTATTGTTTGTCATGGAGTTCATTTAGTTGTAGGGGATGTTTGGCATCATATTTTAGGTAGGGTTTAAGCTTAAATCGTGCCAAATATTTTCCTTGAAGATTTTATGCCATGCTGTTTTGATGAGTACTATTTTAGCCCGGTATTTGTTAAATCACATCATTCATGGATTTTAACAGATTTAAGAATTTATCACTCTCGCAAATGGTAAATGTCGAAACAAATATCGAGACTATGCGTAAAGATTTGTAAGTTTTGACAGTTGCGACCTCGACAATTTTTCAGGTTTTAATCCTTAGTCTTAATTAGAATTGGAGTTGCAGGATTTACTAAATCCTGCTTTAGTCAAGTTCTAGATGTAAATAAGTAACCAGTTGTTTAAATTGTGATAAACAGTTTGACCATCCGTTTAAGGAATTAAGATCTATGAGAAGGAGAATTTTTTGTTTTTTTGAATGATGGGGTTAATCGTGGATTTAATCAATAATGAGGCTGAAGTGATATTTATCAGAATAGGAAGCTTTAATGACCCAATAAATTTGTTTTTAGTTGAACTTTTGTCTAAAATAAGATAGAAAATATGAACAATTAAAATCTAGTCTGGAAACTAGGGCTGTAAACGAGCCGAGCTTGAGCGAGCTCAGGCTTGGCTCGTGTTCAGCTCGTTCGAAATAACTCGTGTTCGAAATCGGCTCGTGTTTGAAATCGGTTCGTGAACAGTGTGTTCGTGTTTGACTCGATTTAAATATTCGTGTTCGTGTTCGGCTCGAAATTGGTTCGTTAAACTTAAATTGAGAAAAAATAGATGTAAAATGTGAGATTCGAACCTGGATCAAATATACAAAAAAAAATAATTACCACATTGCCACATGAGGTGTTATGATTTAAACTTAGACATAAATATATATAATATATTATTATATAAATAATATATGTAATATATTGTTATATAAAAAATTATATAATTTTTTTTTTATTTCGAGCTAAAACGAGCCGAACACGAGCAAACAAAGAGTTGTTCGTGTTCGGCTCGTTTATAATTCGAGCTTCAAAAATTTGTTCGTGTTTGACTCGTATACTTAACGAACGAGCCAAACACGAGCTACTTAACGAGCCGAACATGAGCTGTTCGCGAACAATGAGCTTTTTTGACAGCCCTACTGGAAACTAATAAAATAGATTGCTATTTATTTTAGAGAATAGGTATTAGGTTTGCAGTGAATATGCGATGGTTTTGCTATAGAATCTGCAATATTATTGTACAAAAAAAATTTGTCAGCACTGATCTTGTGAAGATCTAACGGTTAGAAGGAAAAAAAAATACGATAAAAGAGGGCCCACTGACAAAATATCATGAAGCCTACTTATTCGACAGAGTGTGACTGTCCGAGCGATCGGAGAGAAGTTATGGCTTTCTAGTATCTCCAACCATCCCATGAATGCCCAAAGACTATTCATTAGGGGCCAAGATCCGACAACTGGGCCATATTAACCGGCTCACACATATCTATGGTCAGCCAACCAAGCTAGAAATTAGCCTGGAAACAGGCTCATGTATGTAAAATACCAAAAATACTTCAGTACGAACTTCTTAAAGCAAAGATAAAAATATAACATCATCATATTGCACCATCTCTTTTATAAATAGGGGAATTACTTTATGAATAAGACTTGATTGATCACGACGGATTAGTGTTTACTACTGCACACTCATCTCCCCCCCTCCCCTCACACGCTCTATTATCTGGGTGTGATTCACTGACAAATCAATATTCTACGCCCTAATTTTCTTTTGCATGCTTGTGAATATATGCATACTTTTTTGGAGGATATAGTTGATTCTCTTTACAGATTCTTTAACCCGTCAGATGATTTAATATAGCTAAATGTTTGAATGTAGAAAAACCCCAAAAGTGAATTTCTAACTACTTTAATCCTTAGCAATTTAAATGATTTGATGGAGAGGGAATAATGTGTAAGAAGAAAACTGTATTTAGACTGACAATCAGTCATAAAACTTATTCCAAAACTAATGAAATTAATCTTCATTTGGATTTCACTATGCTCCCGCTCCCAAAAGTGATGCATTGTGAAATATTCTAATTGTTGTGAGAAATAAGCAGGGATTTGATAGGATCCTCTCATTGGAGATCTGACAATGTGTCAAAACTTAATTGCGGTAGAAGTGACTAAGAATTGATTACATCTAAAATTAAGACTAGATATACATGTAATTTGTGGGATTGAATGTGGTTTTTGAACTAAATGCTTAGAAGAATAATAAATATAACTTGTTCGGAAGAATTCAAGAACGTTAGGGAATTTCTTATGTTATTATACATTGGAGAGGTTAATAATAGGAATTGGACACGGATAATAGTGGATAGAGTTGAAATATTAATCGCTTGAGCTAAATACATTTAATAGTAAGGTGAGTGTTATCAAATTATTTGTCGGCGAGGATAAGTGCTAATGCTACTTAAGTTAGATTATAAGTTCNGTGGTTTTTGAACTAAATGCTTAGAAGAATAATAAATATAACTTGTTCGGAAGAATTCAAGAACGTTAGGGAATTTCTTATGTTATTATACATTGGAGAGGTTAATAATAGGAATTGGACACGGATAATAGTGGATAGAGTTGAAATATTAATCGCTTGAGCTAAATACATTTAATAGTAAGGTGAGTGTTATCAAATTATTTGTCGGCGAGGATAAGTGCTAATGCTACTTAAGTTAGATTATAAGTTCATTTATTAATCAATTTTTGGAAGAGATTTATGAATTACTACAACATACATCCATGGAAGGCATGATAATTTGTAAGCCTTAGGGGTGCATAGGCCTCAGTAGGATGAGTGATAGGATCGCTTAGTGTATTGAGTACTTCAATTAAGAAAATAGTTTTTAATATTTCAATCGTCATAGGTTTATAATGCCCATTATAGTGTTTAATAAACAGGATTGTAGTGTTTAATAAATAGTTAAACTGTGTCATGTATCATTATAATGTTATAAATACTACTCTTTGGGATTGTCAGGGTATCAAAGAAATGAGCTAAAGCTTCTATGCTACAATTTTCTTCTTCTTCCACTTCTAAATCCATGCTTTTTTTTTCAGTCACTAACATCCTTGAATCATCTTTATCATATTTCCTCCAGTGACAACAAAAATTATTATTTTTTGTTCATTTTAGTGACTCAATGTTAATAGTGATAGAGGTCATAAATTTTCTCTTTTGAGTCATTAAAAAAACAATGCTCACAAGGCTCAAAGCCCAGGTCTCTTAGAAAAATAACCTTTATGAGAGCATTGTCACACACCTTAGCAATTATTGTGAATAACGAGTTAATTAAATTAGTAAACCTTTTTAGCTTTTGTTTGGAATTAAAAAATTTATATTTTTTTCTGTTAGTAATGTATCCTTTTCCTCAGTTTAAGAGGAAAATGGTGCTGTTCCTAGTGGATTGAGGCTCCCATCTGCGGTGCATGTCTTTTGTAATTAAGTCATAATTCAGAGGAATAACAATATTTATTCCTGATGTTTCCATTAAGTTCACTCTTTTAACACTTTCTACATTGTGTGGTTATCTTTTGATTCAATAAGATTGTTAAGATGCTTCCCTTTTAGACAACAAACAGTTGAAAAATTATTGGTGATTTACAGCTAACAATTCCAGGAAAGCTCCTGTTTTTTAGTGCTAGAACACTTTGTTATGCCAATACCTTTTCCTATTTGCGTAAAGAGTTGTTATATGATGCTTGTATGACTAGGATTATTAATGATTTGGAGGATTTACATACATAATTCCCAATTCCTATTTATGTACTCGTCTAATACCTATATTTTACTTTTTTACATTTATACCGCCCAAATCTTTCATATCATATAAAAAATACCACTATTTTAACTTTTAAAATATGAAATGCATGGTATAGGTATCGTTTATATAAAAATTGAAATTTATATGTTAAATATGTAAATACATAGGGATTAAGTGGTTTGTATGTAAATCTTCCTAATGATTTTGAATTGGAGATGATTTTTCTCTGTTTAGACATGTTCTGGTTCTCTTGCATGACTCTTTGATTCCATACTGTTTTCTGACATGTTAGGAGCTCAATGGAGCATGGGAAGCTCAACTTTGTCCAAAGAGATGACTCCATTTTTGCAGGTGCTATTTTCATTTCCAATCGCGAAACAAAGCTTGAATGTCTTCAAAGGAAGGTTTTTGGCCTTCCACTTTCAAAGCTTAATTTTTTGAAGAAAGTTAAAGCTGGAATGATTTTGTTTCTTTTTGAGCACGAGGAAAGGAAACTTTATGGGGTTTTTGAAGCAACTTCTGATGGCGCGTTAAACATCATACCCAATGCGTATAGATCAACTGGACAGTCGTATCCTGCACAGGTATAAAGACCTGCAATTTAGATAGTTAAGAGCTTATTTGGGATCAACTTTGTTTTTTGTTTTTATTTTTTCTTTTGTTTTTAAAAACATACTTGTCTAGTATGTTTTTACATATTTTTATTGTTTATTTTTAAAAACAAATTAAGATGTTCCTGAAAATATTCAGAAGACTCGGGATAACTTTTAAGTGTTTTGGAGTATTTTAAAACAACCATACTTTAATTAAATGATCTGATATGAACTAAGATGATTTTTCATAGAAATTATGTCAAAAAAGTATTTATTTTATTAAAACAAAATAAAACAACCGAATGCATAAAGATAAGCACCTACAATTCAAGAGGTAGGCGATCTCTCTCAAAGCTTAAATTCGAGAGGTTGGTGATCTCTCCTAAACTCTTATCCTAAGACTCAAGACAATAAGATCATCATACCCTAACCTAAGACTTCAAATTATTTTGCGGGCTCGACGTCAGTGCACTTTACTCACCTCCCAATAAGACACATTGTCCTCAAGGTGGAAGAGATGAAACCACTACTGGATTAAGTCTATGGCTTCCATGTGGCGTCTTTATTTGACAATCATTTCCTTTTAATCAGAAATTCGTAATGACCCTCATGAATTCAAAATACTGTCTTGTGCTTATCCTTCTGTTATATTCAGATCTGTTGGTACCCTGACTTCAAGTTAATCTTGGAGGACACAACAACCCCAAATAACTCATTCAAAACTCATCAATCATCCAGATGAGATATTTATCAGGTTTGATTTTTTCATTCACTGCCCGATAATCCACATGGAAGCTCCATCTCACATCCCTCCTCTTCTTCACTAATGAAACTAGGCTAGAGTAGGAGCTTACACTAGTTTGATTCATCTCTCGATTTCGTCCTTTTGTACTTGGGGGTAGCGATATGGGCGCACATTGATGGGAGAAATCTTTGATCTCAAGATTATTGCATGCTCAAGTCTGTTCCCCATTCTTTCACTAGATTTCACGTCTCTAGTTCCTCCTGAGGCAATGACATTGCTTTGATGCCTCTTGTCGTTGCTCACTTCTGCTCCAGACACCGTCGCTTGATCCTGCAACATACGGCGACGAGTTTGCGTGAAGTTCCACAACCTTCATCATTCTTATAGAACTGTGAATCTCCCATTTATGAATGAGAGCTGCCCATCCATGAACGAGAAACACTCATTCATTTCTGATCTGATTTGCTTTACCTCTTCCTCTAATTTCTCAATATAGCGTCAAGTATTTTTAGTTGCCATTACTCCGGGATGATTTGTTTTATCATCAAAACGAACCCCTGTACACTAAAATATGTTTGTCGCTTCTCATCTAGCTATTATCGTGATTCTATTGCAAGTAAAGGATCCGAGATCACGTAAAGTCCGTCGTCACTTCACAATTAGCTTTTATCATGACTGTATCGTATGCGGATTACGTCATCGCTTCATAGCTAGCTCTTATTGCAATTCCGTTGGAAAGCCTCTCGATTGCAAGGGATGCATAAATCCCCGCATGCAGCGAGCCCAACCCAATCTCTATGCTCAACGTGGAAATCCTTCAGGCCGAGATTCTTCATCAGGTCGTGGACCCTATCGCGTGATCCTGTCGGAGACACGACAATGAAGGCTCTGTATATCACCATCTCGTTGGTGATCTCCTAGAAATTGTTTGCTTTGATATCAATTTGATACGAACCATGATGATTTTTCTCAGAAATTTGAGCAAATAAATATTTTATTTTGTCAAAACAAAATACAACAACCCGACTACAAAAGGTAAACACTAACAATTTGACAGGTAGGTGATTTCTCCCAAGTCCTAACCCAAACACTTGCAATTTGAGGTGTAAGATATCTCTCCTAAAACCCTAATTCTAAGACTCAAGGCAATAATCTCAGGCATGCCCTAATCCTTACCTATTAAGCCCTATTTATACCAAATAATAATTTATAAAAGACTAATTACCCGTGGACACTGATGTAACATTACCCCCCCTAAAAAAAGGCACATTGTGCTCAAGTTGGAAAAATGAAACTATTGTGGGATCAAGTCGTATGCTTCCCACTCATAAACTGACTTGAGTCTGACTTTGGTTGTTACCACTTGATTGAAATAAGTGATGAGTCGTTGACATTACATGAGGACTGCGTCTAATCTATTGCTTTAAGCATCCATCTCTAAACTAAAAGGTAGGATGCAATTCGGCAACGCCAATACTAGTACACTCGTAGTGATTTTATGTTAACTTCTCAAATGTCTGGGTTGCCACCTTCTCTTATTGAAAGTTATCATTCTTTAGTTTCTCTATCAACAATCACACAATCAAATTACAACCCTTCACAAACTTTCAATAATGTTTTGGAAGTCTCAAAAATCCTTTCAATCCCTTCAAAGTTTTAGCTAGTGGTCATTCCAATATAACTCACATTCAATGCATCCATTGACACCAATTTCTTGCACATAATAAGGTCACCACGAACACCCATATCTTGTCTCCCTCTTGAATACTTTGCAGTGTCAAAATCAATCCCTTACAAACTCCCATGTTCTTTAGTCCTTTACAAACTCGTTTGCTCTTCTCCACTTGTTTCGTTCCCATCATTACTTCTCAATCGCCTTCTGCTCAGAAGGCTACCACAACAAAAGCACTGGCACGATTGTATGCTTCTGCCGGTGTTTGACCAACCATAGTTTCTTGTTCAGGCTGAAATCCTTCAAATCAATTTTCTCCACCCCCGAATTGCAACAAAGATGATTTCTGAAAAGAAATGATGGACAATTTAGTTTTTTATTAGTTATTATTGTTTGATATGAATAGGGCAAATATGTTTTGGGTTGTTATGTTATGCATGATGAGATTGTTGTCTCGAGTCTTAGAATTAGGGTTTTGGGAGGGATTGCCTACCTCTTTAATCGTAACTGTTTATCATTTATGCATTTGAGTTGGGGTTTCTATTTTTGAAATACAAATATTTTGTTTTGCCCTAATTTATGTGGAAGTTCATATTGATTCATATCAAATCGGTGTTGGGTCGTTGACACTGCATTAGGATTGTGCATCCATAGTTTGAAGCATTTGTCTCGACAATGAAAGGTTAGCTGAAATTCAGTAACACTCACAGGCTTACACTTGTCATGACCTTTTTAACTTCTAAAAAGTCTAGGTTACCATCTTCTTCTACTAATAGTCATCCTTCTTTAGTTTTTTCGTCAACGACCACAAAAACGATTTACAACCCGTCACGAACTTTTGGTAGTGTCCTGAAAGTTCAAGAAATCCTTTAATGCCTTCAAAGTCTTAGGTAGTGGCCACTCCAATATAGTTGTCACCTTCGTTGGATCAACTGAAACTAAGGCCTTGTTCATACTAGGATCACCACAAAGTATCCTCATCTTCTCTNTCATACTAGGATCACCACAAAGTATCCTCATCTTCTCTCAATATGAAATACTCTGCAATGTCAAAATTAGTCCCTGTTCTTCCCTATGTGTCCTATTCACATCATTACTTCTGAATGGCCTTCGCCTAAAAGACTTTCGTAACAAAAGGCATTAAATTAAAATCAACATTCTATCAATGAAGAATAATTTAAATCAGGCAGAATTAAGAATTTTCTTCTATAAATGACTGCATTAAATTCCTTATTTTAATTGTATATGTTGTTTTCCTAGTAGCTCAATATTTAGATTAAGAATTTATAGAGATATCGCCGCATCTCTATCCTCTCATTCAAACTCCTATTTATAGGCTCAAAAAAGGATTCAAACATTAAATACTCATTATTATATAAATTTAAAAATAAGTGCAAGCATTAAATGCTCACAAATTAAAAAAAAAAATCAAATTCTTTTAATATTCTTTTTGGAATTCAAATTCCTCTTCAAATTCCTGCTTGGTTCAAATTCTTTAATCTCTTCAAGATCCTTTGTAAAAAAATTATTTCTTCTGTTTTAGGTGGGATTCGAACCCCCCCTCCAACATGAAGCAAAAGATATTAACCAACTAAGCTGAGTTCAGATTTCCATTTATGTTAGGATAAAAATTATTCTTATACTAAATAAGTTATATATATACATAATTGATCCAGATATTGATATTTTTAGACGATAAAAATGGTTTTGTCCGAAAATAGTGGGACAACTGATACACTATCAACAAATTTTCATCATCTGACACGAATCTCGAAGCATGACACGAATCTCGAGACTATATTTTAAGCAAGAAACATTCAAATTTTGATAAAAAAGTCATCCAAAGCTCCAATTTCAGCAAACTTATAGTCAAACTGACCTACTTGACGAGACATACCTAATAATATGAAAACAAGCCTAATTCGGGTCAAATCAAGCCCAAATCAAGTTTTTGAACATAATATTCATGTTCAAATAAAATCACATCCTAGAGAGAGCTTGGAGCTTTGAGGAGAAGCTGCAACTCAGCATCTCCACAGACCGCCATCGACCACCGCAAATTACCGTCGACCGCCGTCGACCGCTGCCGACGTCCATCGACAACCACCAACCGTCATCGACTACGTCATCCGTCCTCAACTCCGCCAACCTCCATCGACTACCATCTACTGTCGTCAACAACCGCCAACCTTCGTCGACGACAACCGCCGATCGCCGACGACCACTGCCGACCTCCATCGATCGTCGTCTACCGTTGTCAAACACCGCCGATCTCCATTGACCTCCGCCAACAGTTGTCCACCACCGCTAACCACCATTGATAACCACCCATCAGATATTGTCAGTTGAAGCTGCAGTCCGAAAAATATAGTTACTCTTTTTCGTCCGTGGGACGAGATTTTGTAATCATTAATCAATAGTGAATTTTCGCAACTGGTTCAGACCCCGTGGTTTCTCTCTTTACGGATTTTCCATGTAAACATTTATAGAGTCGACACTGCTTAATTCTCTTTCATCTGTGTGTGTGTTGAATTATCGTACAATGCTAAGACAATAATCTGTTACTCTATTGCCTTGAATTTTCCAACATGCATCAGGAAAAATCATCATGGAATTTTCTCTTCCAGCTAAGTTTTGGACATAAGCTTTATCTATTTCAGTTTATCTGATTAATCGTTTATCATCTCAATAATTGAAATTTGATTCTCCCTACTATTAAATTTTTGGTAAATCCCATATTCTACATACTTTTGGATGAGCGTCATAAGTTAGCAGCCCAGTCTGTTCGATGTGTCTTTACAAGTTACAATCCTAATCATAAAAGTTTTGTGTGTTATAATTCGATTAATAATCGATGACGTATTTCTCGGGATGTGATTTTATTTGAACATGAATACTATTTTTAGCATCATCTTTCATCATCTGTCACTGTTATACTTCATCAATTTGATGATTCTTTTGATAAACGATTCAAGTCTAGCTATGCCTACATACGACGCCTGGTCCTTTCATCTCCAGTCCTTCCTGACCTTTCTCCTGAAAATGCTCTAATGATTCTTCGACGATCAACTTGGCACATTCGTCATCCAAATAGATATGACTATTCTGCAATTTTAAATAATTCTACAGTTTCTACTTCTTATTCTTAGGCTACCAAACAAACTTGCTGGATAAAATCTATGCAAGAGGAACTTCAGACACTTCAAGACAATCACACTTGGGATATTGTTTCATGTCCTGCAGACGTTAAACTCATTGGTTGTAAATGAGTTTATTCTCTTAAGCTTTGATTTGATGGCTCCTTTTACAAATATAAAGAAAAATTGATAACTCTCGGCAATCGACAAGAATTTCGGATCGATTATGAAGCGATTTTTGCTAAGATGACAACTGTCCGGCTTGTTCTATCTATTGCTGCATCTAAAAGCTGGTTCTTACGAAAAATGAATGTTAAGAATGCATATTTGCATGGGCACATAAAGGAAGATATCTTTACGACTCCTTCGGGCTTGTTTTCCACACCCTTACATGATGCTTGTAAGCTCAAACAATCTCTATACGGTTTGAAATAGGCTCCACAGGTCTAGTTTGAAAAGTTTCACATTGCTCTTCTTCTTAGCTTTTCTTTTATTCAAAGTCAATATGATTCTTCATTATTTCTTTGCAAGACTGACAATAGAATTGTATTGTTATTAGTCTATGTTGATGATATTGTCATCACAGGGTTTGATACTCAATTGATGTCTCAGTTACAGAAGGGTTTTCAGGGTTTCTTTTATATGAAGGATTTGGGGTTTTTGACTTATTTCTTAGGTCTTGAGGTTCACTCTTCTTCCACTGATATTTTTTTCACCAACGTAACTATATTAAGGAACTCATTGCTTTGGCTGGGCTCCAAGAGGGTCGTCCTGTTGATACTCATTTGGAAGTGAATGTTAAATATCAACGGAATGATGATGACTTTCTATTTGATTCATTTCTGTTTCGACAACTTATTGAGAGTTTTAATCATCTAACTGCCACACGCTCTAATATTTCATTTGTTGTGTATCAAGTTAGTCAATTTATGCAGACATCCATGCATCTTCATTTAACTGCAGTTCGATGTATTGTTAGGTATTTGAAAGGTATTTCTCATTGTGGTTTGTTCTTTTCTGCGGAACTCCTATTTGCTTAACAACCTATAGTGATGCTGATTGGGCTGGTTGTTCTGATAGGTTGATCTATTATTGGCTGGTGTATGTTTCTCAACAACTCTTTAATTTCTTGGAAGAGTAAGAAACATGAAAGAGTGTCTAAGTCATCTATTGAGTCTGAATATCGCACTATGACCTCTGTTTGTTCTGAGATCATTTGTCTTCGGGCTTTGTTGGGTGATCTTGGTTTTCTTTAACTTGAGTCTACTCTTTATGCATATAATATTAATGCTATCAAGATTACTGCTAATCCTGTCTTTCATGAGTGCACGAAACACATTGAAGTTGACAGTCATTCTATTCGAGAAGCCTATGATAATGGTGTTATTTCTCTTCCTCATACATTTTCGAATCATCAAACGTTTGATATATTTACTAAGGCAGCGTCATCAGTTCCTTGTCAACAAATTGATGCCTTTTGATTGGTCAACATTAATTTGAGGGGGGATATCAATCAAGAATAATTGAAATCAGACAGAATTAAGAGTTTCCTTCTTTAAATGACTACATTAAATTTTTATTTTAAATTTATATATTATTTCTTTATAGTTGAATATTTAGGTTAGGAATATGTATTATTAAGTTATCTAAAATAAATTGTACACGTTATTATGTATTATTAGACTATTTAAAATAGATTGTATTAACTATTATTTATTGGAATGAAAGCAAAGGAAAAAAAAAAACATTCAACCAATTTACTCAAAAGATTGACATATCCTTCAGCCTCGAATCGCACGTCATCTTGCTCTGTCTGTTTCGCTCATTTTAAATCTCTAGATGTTGTGCAATTAACTCCAGATGTTGTCGCTCGAATCTGTTCCCAACTCCTTCACCATATCCTACCTAGTTTTGTTTGTCCAACCTTGAAATGTCGCGTTATTTCTTCCAAGTGTTGTCGCTTGCTTCCGTACTCGATGTTGTCGCTTGATCCCATGGAAGACTGTTTGTGTGAAATTTCATGAATTTTTTCATCATTTCTTCTAGGGACATGAATCTCCTTTCCGTCCTCCCCTCCATAGACAAAAGTCATTCTTCCATGGACGAGAAACACTACATTTCCAATCTTATTTGGCTCACTTATCCCTCTAATTTTTCCCAGGATGATTTTCAATCACGGAATCGAAACTCTTTTATGTTGTAATCCCGCTGTTGCCCGATTCTCAACTGTATGCGAGCTCGTAAGTCGCGATCCTGTCCTTGGCTTCCTAGATTGCCTAAATCCCGACTTTATCGCGAGATTCACTTGTATGCCCCAACTACAGTCGCGACTGTATCGCGGGGTTCAGTCACACTGTATGTCACTATTCTGTTGTTGCTTTGTAGCTAATCACTACCCTACTGTAGGCTTCAGTCACGAAGGACACTGTACGCCTCGATCCCAATTGGGAGGTGTCCCTACTCATGATTCCACAAATCTATGCTCCGCAATCGTTGTTGGCATCCCAACTCGTTAAAAATCGTGAATGTTTCATGAGGTTTGTTTACGCCGCAATCCCATCGACTTCACAACTAGCTCAAGTCACAGATATTATGTGGAACGCCTTGATCTTTTCTTTGTTTCAAAGAATCGAATGCTCTGATGCTAATTTTACACGAACTGGGAGAGTTTTCCACATAAATTAGGGCAAATAAATATTTTTTTCATCAAGATAAATCAACACAACCTGAATATATAAAGATAAGCATATACAATTCGAGAGGTAACAATCTCTCGCAAATCCCAACCCTAACATCTACAATTCGAGAGGTAGGTGATTTCTCCCAAATCATAATTCTAAGACGCAAGACAAAAATCTCATCATGCCCTAACCCTAAAATATTAAGCCCAATTTATACCCACAATAATAACTAACAAATAACTAACTTATCCTTTTAGTCTTGAGCCTAAAATAATTCTTCAAATTATTTGGCGGGCTTGGCGACAGTGTAACATAATCAAACATAAATAAAATAAAATAAACACAAAAAAATAGAAAATAAAAAACAAAAATGATCCCAAATGGTAAGAAATCATGACTCTTATGGTGTATTTCTTTGTTCTTTTGGAAGTCTGCCTAAATTACTCGCAGGTTATGCACTTAAAAGGATTCTGTTAGCTGACCAATTTGCTTAGAAATGGGATGAGATATGTTGGTCACATTTGTGCCCTTTTTGTTTCTTTTTTCTTTATTTTCGTTTCTAATAACTTGCTGTACATATTAAAGATTCTTTTTGAGAGGATCTGGATGTGCAAGCCTTTGTATGAGGATGAATTTCGTAGTGCTATTGAAGAAAACTACTACAG
>JXCR01105182.1:0-11256 GCA_002079205.1 Phalaenopsis hybrid cultivar
TATATATATATATATATATATTACCTCTCCTATCTTCTATAAAAGTAAGATTTTATGATGTAAAGAGACATTTGGGCTCTTCAACTTATAATAACTATTTTTAAGAGAATAAAATGAGTCCACGAGTTAGAGAACACCTCTTTTTCCCCAACATAGGAGTCTTCCGCCTCTCTCTCTCTCTCTCTCTCTCTCTCTCTCTTCTCTATTTCTCTTTTTCTATCCCTCTCTCAATCGTGTTTTCTCGGTCTAATGTTCTATTCCTTATGCATGATATGTTTAAATTTAACAATTAGATAAGGTAATATAACTTTAAAAATAAGTTTAAAAATAAACACATTTATATATTAAGTCGCACGTTCATTTATATTCATAAATATGATTACATTGTTTTGTTGTTCAAAAAATAACTAGTAAAAATTTAATTACTTTTTTCATGATTCATGGTCTATTTTATAATTTTATTATCATTCTTCTATACTTTCAAATTTGTGTATAATAGTAAAGTTACATCACAATATAAATATAAAATTAATAATCAAACACATACACCAAAATTTCCTCATAAATATTTAAACCATCCAATAATATAAATATTACTTGATGAATTATATCATTTCTAATTTAACTCATATTAAATAAATAAGTACATAAACTTAAATTATTAACATTAATATATATATTATTAGTTTATTTCAACTAAATTTTGATGCCAACTAAAAAAAATATATAATTTTTGAAATTTTAAAACTACGGAAGAAGGAGGTGTTTTTCAAAAAATTATAGTACAACAACAACAAAGCCTTAATCCCACTACGTGAGGTCGGCTACATGAATCATTTTTCTCCATTGAGTCCTATTTAGTGTCATATTTTCATTTAGTTCTAGTAAATTAAGGTCATTTTTAATACAATAAGTCCAAGTCTTCCTAGGTCTACCTCTGTCTTTCTTAACACAAGTCGAATCTAAAACAACTACTCTAAAAAAATTATAATAGCTATAAGAACATATAGCTTGTGCAGTTACAAAATGCAGCATTAAGCTGCATTTTTTAAAAAAATAGGTAAAATATAATTTTAGTAAACAGAAAATGCACCCTAAATTGGGGGTCAATTTCATTTCAATAAAAACAAAATAAAAAGTCCAAAAGAAGATAATATTCTATTCCACACTTCACTAAGAGCAGAACACAGAAGCTTCCTCTGTCAATTAACTGGATAGTGTTGCGACCTCCGACACAAAAAAACAAGAACTTTACAACACTGAAAAAAGAATCTTTACACAAGTAATTTACAGTAATCACCCCCCTTGATTCACGCCTGTGCTCCATTACACCGCCGGAGAAGGTGGTGGCGCCGCCCCTTCGCCGCGTTCGATATCCGGCATCGTTCCCGACACGCAGAGAAATCGACGAAGCAAGACGATCCGGTTGATGGGCCACTTTAGAGCCTGCCCTAAACCTAGCCCCTCGGCTTCTCCGCTCAAACGCTCGATTCCTCCCTGCGGAACCTCGATCGCGACTTCACCTTCGCCGGAATCGGAGGAAGACGAACCGATTCCTTCCCTCTGTAGGCACAACGAGCACAAATCCGATACCGATGGCACCGCCTCGACGACGGCGCGGCAGAGGGGGCAATTGGAGTGAGACGAAAACCACATATCGATGCAATCGATGTGGAAACTATGGCCGCATACCGGGAGTTTGCGGATCTTCTGGCCGTCTTCGAATTCGTTGAGGCAAACTGCGCAATCGCATTCGTCGAGCTCGCCGTCATCGCCGGCGCTAGGGGAGAAGAGGAGGATAGGAAGGGATTTGAGGATGGCGGCATCTATTGCGCGGTTGGAGGCTGGAGACTGGTTTTCTCCGGCAAAAATGAAACGTCGGCGGCGGCGTCTGGCGCGGCTGGTTGCGCGGTGGATAACGTGCCAGCGGACGTAGAAGTGGAGGAAGAGGATGAGGAGGATGATGGAGAAGAGGATTACGATGGCGCTGAGCATGATTTTGCCGCTGAGGGCGTAGCTGTGAGGCGAAGGAACTCCGCCGCCGCCGCCGGCGGAGGTTTTCTGGACGCTGTGGGGATAAGGATTAGGGTCCATTTCTTCGCTGTCCTGTCTGCGCTAGTTTTGTCAAGGTAGCAGAGTGGGGATTGGGGAAAGAGAGCGGAAACGGGGGCTTCTTTATAGGCTTTGAAAGGCAAACGGGTCGCTGCGCTCGTATAAACCGAATTCAATTCAGTAAGCTTTACCTAAAATTTTTAAAAAAAATTAAAATAAAATATTTGGATCAGACACCGCATGCAGATGCATGTCCGTATACAATAATTTCTCGTCAATTTAGGGAAAAAAGCATTTTAACACATATTTTTATTAAAATAAAAAATGCTAGATTTTTTTTTTTATCTTATGTATTTTGAACTTCTTAGATATATGTTAAGATGGTTTCAATATAGATCTAGACAAATTAAAATTCATCTTTATAAGTTTTATATCAGGATCTTCTGATATATTTTTATATAATATTTAGGGTATTTATGATATATCATTTCTATTTGGATAATTTTTTTCTTGCTGATTTTTAAAAATTTATGTGCTATAAAATTTTTTTTAAAAAAGTTGAACTATTATAATGTGGTGGTTGCAAGAAAGTTGTGAAGTAACTTTTTCAAAATAAAATAAATTTGTAATAGTCACCGTAATTTTTTGAAGTGATTCTTCAAACAGCTATAGCCCCAAACAGATTCTTCATTACTTCGTTTTGATTTATAGATAAATTTAAAAATATTTAAAATAATTATTATCAAAATATAATTAATTATTAAATCATTTAAATAAAATTATGAAATTGTCCCTTAAATAATACTCACAAGATAAATTGCAATGAGAAAGAGAGAGTGTGAGCTTCTAGAGTTTTATTACTTATTTATTAATTCTAAATGACTCATATTTATTAGCAAAGAAGAGTATTAAGGAGTTCTATTACCATCCCACCCATGTTTTAGTGATAGCGTTATGGGGGAAATTTGTCATAAGCAAATAAATAAACATTTAATTAAATAAAAAGTTTTCAGCTCAACTCTTCCCAATCCTATTGTTAGGCCGCTTGTGACCAGTAATCCCTAGATCGGCGAAGGCTGCTCGGCAGATTCTGATGGGTGTGGACAGCCGATCAACTGAAGCAATTTGTCAATCAGTCAAATCTTTGCTCGGTCATCCTTATTGTCTGATTGGCTCTTTTAGTCTGTTGACCTAATTTGGATCCCAAACCGAGGAAACTAAGCCAATGAACCTTTGTGGCTCTCGTATTATATACTTCTGTCATTGATGGTATTTTTTATGATCATGACTCTTTTAATTAATTAGATTCCTCAAAGTTCATGCCGACATATTTTTTACTTACATAACCGAATGCAATGGAAATTTATTACAAGCTTAAGGGGATTTTCTTCTGTACAGCCAGCTGGCTAGCTGGCGACTCTACTTGGAACCCAACTGGCGAGCCCGCCTCTCCTTAAACCAGTGCGGCGATCGTCACGAGCCCGGCCTAACGATTTCGTCAAATTGTCCTTCACTTAGGCCAAGTTTGCTCACGGGGCATAAACAGCATACGAATAATAAATTATAGTTTTACATTACACTCAAAACAAATCAATAATTTCAAAAATTATCTGATAAAAAATTAGTCCCGTTTCAAGGGCTACTGAGCCACCCTGCTTTTTTGATTGGCCAGGTCCATCGAAACATCAACAATACGACAAATGTACGTGCTGCCTTTGCTCGCTGAGGCTTCCTGCCTTTTCTCCCAGTTGATTGGAAGGCTCATCCACCATTAATATTCATGTCTTTAGATTTATATCATACTATTTTTATTATTTAAATAAATGGGTTGAAAAAAATATATATTTCTAAATCTAGATTAAAGTTTAAACATGATGATTTTACGATAAATAGTTTCATTTTAAAATAAATTTAATAAAGAAAACTATTACCATTTTTAAGATGTTTTTTTTTTTTCTATTTCAATTTGCAACTTGGAAATTTAATTTTCAAACCCGTGTAAGATTAAAAAATACACATTTAAATTCATATCATATAATACATCATATTAAAAATATTACTATCACTTTTAAACTTTGAAATACATCTTCTTCATGCACATTTTAGAATCAAAGTACTATTGATGCGTGTTAGAAAATTTGCGACGGTTGAGTAGCAGATGATCAACTTAGTTTAATACGAAGATTGAGCACATACTCAAATAACTAATAATGACACTCGAAGTTTTTTCGTGAAAAACTCGAGAGAAAGGATAGGGATTGACCCAGCTGAAGAGTTTCACTATAAAAAGATGATTACAATTGCAACCACTTGTCCCACAGACGTGAAAGAGTTGATAGGTTTTCTAAGTTATAACATCGATTGGTCGTGATCGATAACGATTGCCAGCATCCGGTCGGTGGTGGTTGACGATGATCAACGACAGTCAGTGGTGGTAGACGGTGATCGACGGCAGTCGGCGGTGGTCGAAAACGGTCATAGATTGTTGATGGTTGTGGACGGCGGTCGGAGTGGTGTTAAACTTCAGTTCATTCTCAAAGTTTCAAGTTATTTCTCAAGCCTCAAGCTACTCTCTCTCTCTCTCTCCCTCAAAAGAGGAATAAGACACTATTTATAGTGTATTAGGTGTAATTAATCTGGGAATATGAACTACTTTGAACAGATTATCCAGAGAGCTTCCGTCGATCAGACGATATTTTGATTGACATTTGAGTGTCTTAAGAAAGTCAGAATTAAAAAATCTTTGGCTCATTGGATTCGTCTGGTTGAGACGCTCGATTTGACCATATACTTATTAAATCCGACATTTGTTTCACCTTCTAAATATATTTGAAAAAACTTCCAAAAGTGATTTAATGACTTGATCCAAGCTTGATTTGTCTCGAATTAAACTAATTTTGATGTCATTGGGTCAGTCTCATCGAGCCAGTTAATTTGACTATACATTTGCTAAAATCAAAGCTCTAAATGACTTTCTACCAAGATTAAAACATTGCTTCAAAGATGATTTTAGCATCCGCGTCATACTTCGAAACTTGTGCCAGATGATGTGAGATCAGTGATGACATATCACTATAAATATAAATAAATGTAAACATATAACAACTATTGGTATGTGTGTAAATTTATTTATAAATAATAAATAAACAACTTTGATCCAGATCTGAAAGAAATAGCGTTGAAAGTTCTTGCGGATACGGATGCTCAGTTGATGTCGGTGGGAAAAATTTCTACCCCACTCGCCGTACGCACCACGTGTCCCACGTCCTAAAGGCTGTCTCAGAGTGCCTTCTGAACTACACCAAATTCACAGAGATTTGGGCGGATATCTAACTGGGGTGACATAAATTCGAATGTCCAAGGAAATATTTATGATGAATTTACATGCATATCACACACTTCTTGTGTATTTATAGATCTATCATTTAAAATTTAATATTGACATTTATAACAGCTTAGTGTCATAGCACAAAAATGTTATATCACTAAAATTTTTGGAAAATGTAGAGTACATAGCACACTAATCTTATGTATTTATGTATCTCACAATCACTTTCATATTTGCATACAGAGCATTTTGGTGGTTTAAAGTGATGCATGAAAATGTGTATTTATGTTTTAGAAAGTGGTAATAGCGTTATTTTTTATGTGATACTAAAGATTTGAGTGATACGTGTGAAATATGTAAATACATGAAAATCATGTGCTATGTATGTAAATGCCTCAAAATTTATTTGCTTTCTCAATCACATTTAGTGCTCTCTCTAGCTCTCTACTCAAAATGACTTTCACCTTTTCTCTGCAAAAGATAAATCGAGTCTATTTTGATCTTTCTTTTTTCTTTCCCGAGCTTGATTGATCCTAATCTATAGTATTGAATAAGTGCTACTTTATGAACAGCATTTGATCTATCATCTCTAGAGGTGTGATAAGAGTGGATCATGCCTGAGAGAAGGAAAAAAAATATCAAACATCATGGCCAACAACCTCCTAATTATATCACCTCCAAAAAATTACAACATAAAAAATCAACTTATAAGGTTGATCCATATAATCTCTGAGTGCTATCCTCTTATTTTTTGCTAGTCATTCTCTTTGCATTATACTTAGCTTTTATAAGATCAAATTTTGGTTGTCAAGAGAAGACTCACTTAGACAATGCCCTTTTTATTATGCTATGAAATAACAACTATAAAAAATATTCATAAAATTACTCAAGCTCGCGACTAATCATGTTTCAGTGCGCTAATTATACAAATCCAAATGATCAAATGATTCTTGGTGGCATCTTGAGCAATAGGCAAAGCTAATAATTTTCAATGGAAGGTGGGAGCATAATCAAACTAGTGTGTCTTTAAAAATAGTATAAAGCAAATCACATTCCACCGTATGCCTGATGGTGAGAAGATAATCTAGCTCAAAATGAATAATATGGGTAGTGGAATCTAATTCCTTTTAATTAAATTCAACAGTATAATTTTGAACTTTGGCAATGTCTAAGCCAGCATGATTAGAATGGAGAAAATATTTGTCAGACGAACATCATGCTCTACTGGTTAATAAGGAAGATAAGTATTGGTGATAATCTTCATATGGTTGATGCATCATTTTGATATGGAACCATGGAAGTAACTATTAAAGCCAAGCAACATCAACATCTAATGGATGTAACTAATATTTGTCCCTGAGAGGATGGGGAAGAAAAGCAACTTGAGGAAAATGTTGAAGAACTCTATGAACCATTTTTTTATCAAAATATCATCTATGTTAATTATTCACATGCGATGTAATTATTAGATCATACGTTGTATGGAGACCTCTCAAAATCGTAGGAGAATTCATATTATAATTCCCAGTCATTTGTGTTTCTAAGCACATTAGCCCAAAGAGTGTGCTAAACAACAATTTGTTGGTGAAAAATCACCAAGACCTTATGAGAGAATTGAAACATGCCTTGAGATGCAAAGAGGAGAAATAATCAAGATTTTATAGATTCACTTCATGAATTATTGCATAAATAACCTAGTCAAACTCCTTCAAAGATAAAAAATTGGTCAAACCAAATTAGAGCAGCACTAGTTAAAATAATGGAGATATTTCATTTGTTATTGTGTCAACTCATAATCATGGATTCTATTTAAAAGCAAAGGTCAATGTTGATGCCGTAAAATTATCTACCTCAACAATAATAACTTAAAAAGAGTGAATTAAGCATGTTGAGAATGAGTAGTATTAGAACTAGTTTTACAAATGAAAACTTGGGATGTGTTCTTCAGGTGAGATTTGATCGACCGGTAAGAGGGTACCTTTTTTAATATCATGGACAAATTCAATAGGCTACTATTAAGCCTTGCTCAAGCAAATTGTTGGTAACCAATTGGCATGCCGATTTAGAAAATTTTGGTAACCGTACAAGTTTCAAGTTGTACATATTTTAAGCCGATTTAACATCTAGTAACTTCTTAGAACCCACAATTAGGTACAAACCAGAGCTTAACTAAACCGAAGGAGCATTTATTAGTATATACAAGAAGAGAGTTCATATGAATATAAATTTCTAAAACCACTAATTCTATTATTTGAAAGAAGATTTAACCTTGTTTATTTATATTTAAGTAATTTCATTTTAAAGTTCAATAAAATTTTGTGTTAGAGCGCTCAAATGTACAACATATCGACTAGAGAAGAAATGAAAATTTTTAAGCTGTCAGATTCAAGCGCTCAACCTATCTAAAAAAAAAAAAATCACTACATAACACAAGATAATTGTCCCAAATCGAAGCCCATGAAAAACTGGAGGTTCATGCGAGAGCCTAGTCAGCATCCAATTGTAGCTTAATGGCTAAACAAAAACAATCAATTTAATCAATCAACCTTGAAATCAAAGGCTCAAATACTGAACCTTGAATCATTCAACAAATAAGCCATATTCAGCACCCTATTTTCATCATACTGACCATAATTTTGCACACTGGTTAGAGCAAATAAACTTCCATTATAATGACCATAATTTTGACCATCTATATCCGCCATCCAATAAGTAGTACTAAGATTTTATCTAAAGCCAAAAGTAAATAAGTTGGGTGAGTCAAAATATCATAAACTTCGTATCATATTTAGGAAAAATTATTCGGTCCGACCACCGCATGTTCTCTGCATGCGGTAGCAAATGGAAAATTAACACGTGTAATGGTGGGCCCTCAGTGAAGAGAAATAAGCAGAATGCGTGACCCGACCCGAACTCCGCCCAATAACCGGAAAAAGCGTATATTTGTGCTTATGGAATCCCGCCAAATCTAGCATTTGGACATTTTCGATCCCGCCAAATAGGAATAAGTGGCTTATGGATGTAGATTTTTTTTATTTCGTCGTCTGTTAGTAGTCGACGAGTAGGGCAGAGCTCGTCTGTTAGCATTCGACGAGTAGGGCGGAGTTCTTGTTCTGTGCCGAGCCCACATTAAATGGATTTCTCTTTTGACCAAGAAATATTGATGAAATCTGAGAATGATGGTGATCAGCTTGGATCATTAGCTGCGTCCGGAAGTATTCCTCAGGTAGAGTTCTTTCTTATGTTGTGTGTGCTGCGATTAATGGCTTCCAAATGATAGTATTGCTGGGCTCGATGTTTAAGTTGTCGTAATGGTATTATATTTCTGGTATTATTGTGGTTGATATTGTTTTTTCTGATATTATTTGGGTCTCATTTAGGTTTTATCATGGGTTTATTATAGTGTTATTATGGTTGTATTATGGTAGTATTGATGAATTATAGGCGTTCAAGAGAGAGTGTGTTATTATGGTATTATTACTGTAGTATTATGGTTGTATTACATATGATGGTGTTATTTATTGTTGTATCTAATTAGTGTTTTAAACAGTGTTATGTTAAAGTGCTATTTTGGTGTTATCATTGTTTTATTATGCTAGTATTTTTGTATTTTTATTTTTGAAGTATACTTTTTGGTTATTATGGTATTATTGTTGTGGTATTATGATTGTATTATGTATTATGTTGTTATTGATTTATCATTTCGTACCAGCATGATTGTATTTACTAATTGGTTACGTTGAAGTGTTCTTTTGTTAATTTAATGGTGGAATGTTTGAAAGTTGCAGCTCCCCGAGCCTTTGACTATGTGCATTGATCCAAATGCGGATAGTTTGCTTCGCGCGGTGGTTCATAATGAGAAGGAAGCCTACGAAAATTATTGTGCATATGCACATCATATTGGATTCACTGTGCGAAAGGACCATGTTGGTTTTTGGCCTAATTCAAAAATGATTAAGACAAAGGATTTCATTTGTGGCAAGGCTGGTTTCAAGAAAGAATTGAATAACAATGTGTCGGTGAAGTACAGAAGAGGGGACACGAGGACTGGTTGTCCAGCCATGATCCGATATGTCGTCGATGTAGAAGGTAACTGGTCGGTTAAAAAATTTATAGAAACTCATAACCATCCTTTGGCGGCAGACGGTGACAAACATCTATTGCGTTCTAGCAGAAAAATGGGTGATGTCAGTGCACAAGTGCTCAGATCGATGACAAAATCAGGGATCAGAACAAGCGATGCCTTTAGTTTTCTAGCTACAGAATTTGGGGGTGTTGAAAATCTTGATTGCACGAAGAGAGATGCTTATAATTTCATACAAAGAGAGAGAAAGAGTATAATTGAAAATGGGGACGCTAATTCTCTACTTAGATTGTTCACTGAGAGGCAAGCAGAGGACACAATGTTTGCATGGGACGTCCAAATTGATGAGTCTGGTAGTTTATTGAATTTCTTTTGGAGTGATGGGATATCCAGACTTGATTATGATTGCTTTGGGGATGTCATAATTTTTGACACAAGTTATAGATTAAATAAATACAATTTATGTTGTGCTCCTATTGTTGGTGTGAACCACCACTGGCAGAACGTTCTATTTGGAGTTGGCTTTTTGTCAGATGAAACAATTGAATCATTTAAGTGGCTATTCAAATCATTTATTCGTATTATGGACAACAAGCACCCGATGACAATATTCACTGATCAGGATCAAGCAATGGCCAAAGCCATCGAAGAGTGCCTTCCGCACACAAGACATAGATTATGTCAATGGCATATTTACAAGAAATTATCTTCAAAGCTACATTGTGGTGTAAGCACCAAGAAAGTCAATGAGCTTTTTTATAAATGCATGGCTAGGTGTAACTCTGAGGAGGAGTTCGAAGAAACTTGGCATACAATGATTGTGTTAGGAAATCTATATGAGAATGCTTGGTTGATTAGCTTGTACAATATCAGACATAAGTGGTCAACAGCTTTCAACAAGGACATATTTGGGATGGGGATCCTTTCAACACAAAGGAGTGAGTCGACGAATAACATTTGTCATAATGCCTCTAAGCCAACAAGCACCCTCACTGAGAGTTTCTTGGGTCTTGAAAATGTCATGAGAGCTTGGAGAAGGAATGAGAGGGATGAAGATTTTAAATCTGAACAATCTGCAATTGTCCCTGCTGTGAAAAGTAGTCCTGTGTTGAGGCAAGGAGCTTTAGTTTATACGAGGAAGCTATATTCAATGTTTGAAGCAGAGTTGTTACATGGTATGTGTGGTCTTGCTGTGGAGTGCTCAGCCACTTCAAATTTAGAATTTTATATTAGAAACTTAGATAATGAGCACACAGTCAGACCGTGGATTGTTAAGGTCGATAAAGGTAATTCTGAGATTACATGCAGTTGTAAAAAATTTGAAATGATGGGAATATTATGTGCTCACACTCTAAGAGTGCTTAACCATGAGAATATAACAAAGATCCCTGATAAATATATTTTACTGCGGTGGTCGGTTCATGCAAAGAGGGATATATATAACAACTATGGTTATAAACATTTGAAAGATTCTCAAACTTCAGCAACTTGTTCGAGTGGTCTCATATATCGAACGCACGTTCATAAATTTGCATATCGGATCAGCATATTAACTCAAGGTAATGAACTTGCTGAAAAAAATGTTCTGGAAACATTAAGGAAACTAACACTGGAATCTGAAGCCATATTGAATGGGAAAAACCCTCAGGGAATGCCAATGTCAAAGAAGAAAAAGACACCGAACAAACCACACAATTTGAAGGACTCAACGAAGATGCGGCCAAAAGGCATTTCTAATGCTAGATTAAAAGGATTTTGGGAGAAGAATAACCGATCAAAAGGTAAGATTGAA
>JXCR01105198.1:0-10099 GCA_002079205.1 Phalaenopsis hybrid cultivar
GGTTTCCTCAATTGGTACACATCTTCAAATAATTAAATTCGTATATTGTTTATATAAATAAGGGTCATACCAAAATTAATATTTAGAATAATGAATGAACTTTTTAATTTGATGGCTATCTAATCCGTAAGGTAAAATGTTACAACTAAATAGTTAACTATATCAGCATACCACAGAACTCGTCATTCATTAATTTTATATATTTGTTCATCTGGAAAATTTTCATTAATTTCATCATCAAAGTTTTCATTTTTTTTAAGCCTCGATAAATGATCAACTATTCAATTATCAGTGCATTTCCTTTCCACAACTTGAAAATCAAATTCTTGCAAGAAAAGGACACGCCTATTTAATCATGATTTTGCATCCTTCCTCAACATTAAATAATTTATAGCAGAATGATAAGTATGCACAATACATTTGGTTCCAAGAATATAATATCTTAATTTATCAAAAGCATATACTATAGCTAATAAATTTTTTTTCGGCAGTAATGTAATTAGTTTGAGCTTCATTAAGGGTTTTACTAGCATAGTTTATTACTTTAAAAATTTTATCATATCTTTGGCCTAAAATAGCTCCTTTAGCATAATCTCTAGCATCGCATATAACTTTAAAAGGTTTTTTCTAATAAATTAAAATAATAACAGGTATAGTGATTAATTTTTCTCTTAATAAATTGAATGCATTAAGGCATTCCTCAGTAAAATCAAAGTTAGTATCTTTTTTCAAAGGTTGACAAAAAGGCTTAGAAATTTTAGAAAAGTCTTTAATATAGTGCCTTTAGAACCTAGCATGTCCCAGAAAACTTCTAATTTCTATAACATTAGTAGAATGTGGTAATTCAACGATGACTTGAACTTTTTATGGATCTACTTCTATGCCTTTCTCAGAAATCTTATGTCCCAACACAATTCCTCTCGCAACCATGAATTGACATTTTTCCTAACTAAGAACAAAGTTTGTTTCTTCACAGCGTTTTAGAACCTTTGTTAGATGATCTAAACATGAGTTGAAAGATGTTCCAAAAACTGAGAAATCATCCATAAGAACTTCAATTCCTTTCTCAATTAAGTCACAAAAAATTGATATCATACATCTTTGAAAAGTTTCAGGTGCATTACATAATCTAAATGATATTCTTCTGAAAGTAAATGTTTCATATGGACTAGTAAATTTAGTAATTTTTTATCCTCGGGAGCAATATGTATTTGATAATATCTAGAATATCCATCCAAAAAGCAAAAACAACAATGCCCAGTGAGTCTATCCAACATTTGATCCAGAAAAGGTAGAGGAAAATGATCTTTCTTGGTGGAGACATTTAATTTTCTATAATCAATACAGATTCATCATCCATTGACTTGTCTTGTAGGAATTAATTAATTCTTTCATTTCATTTGCAACAACAGTCACTCCCCCTTTCTCATAAACACAACAAACATAACTAACTCATGAGCTGTCTGAATTTGGATAAATAATTTCAGCATCCAACCATTTTAATTTTTTTTCTTAACAACATCTTTCATATAGGATTTAGGGCCCGTTTGGGGCAGCTTATAGATGTGGCGGCGTTTCTAAAAACGTCGCCTTCCTGTTTGTTTCTCGCGGTGGAGCCGCGTACCTGCAAACCGCATTTTAGACCCGCGATCCACGTTTACACTCTTTGGTTTACTCCGCTGCCCCTCTTCTTTTCACTTCTGTTCGTTCGAAGGCTCCGCTGCCCCTCTTCTTTCTCCTTCGGTGTTGCTCCACAACTCCATCGCTTCACAGGTATATCTCGTCCCTGTGCTCCTCCCTCCGCTCTTCTCTCTTCTCTATCATTTCTGCGCTCTTCCCTGTTTCTCCTCTCTGCACTCCTCCCTCCGCTCTTCCCTCTCCTTCCCCTATATCGATGAATATCGAGCTGTTAGAGTAGATCCAGTTTAGGTTTCGTTGTATATTTATTGTGGAATTGCAGATCCATTTTTTTCCGGTGAATATGGAGTTGATTTCACTGTTTTGAAGTTTTCTTTCTCTCTTCCTCCTTTGCTATGTCATGTGTTTTGAATTTGTGATGCCCTAGTTCCTCTCCGTCCTCAGACGCACCCTCCAATCTTCTCCGATGCAAGCAGATCACCATGGGGTTGGCTTGTGGCGCTGCTCTCGATCTCCTCCTCCATCTAAAATTCGCAGCTGCACCCTCCAATTTGCTCCAGCGCAAGTAGTTCACCGTCTTCCTATTCATATGAACCTTATTAAATGGTTTCGTTGAGATTTTCTATAGAGAAAGTCAAACTATAATCTAATTAGCTATATATAAAGGTATGCATAGTTATCAATTGTTATATATTTATATAAACGAGCATGAGGTGTTTGATGGTTTGCCCTATTTAGGCACAGATGACTTGAAACTAATTTTTTACATAGTATTTGCTTTTTATTTGATCTTTAATTTTGTTGATAAAATAACTTATTCTGCTACACATATTATTAATTCAAAAAAAAAATGAATAAGTTGTTTACCAAACGCACGAACCAAACAGCTCAACAACATATCCAAAATAGGGGCAGATTGGTCATTTCTTCAGAATCAGCTGTTCTTAAAACGCATTAACCAAACAACCAGCTAGATTATCTGGATCAGCTACCCATCAGCAGATTATCAGGATAAGTTGCTTATCAGCAGAAGCTGGATAAGCTGCAGCTGCCCCAAACAGACCCTTAGTCTTCTTTAAGGATCAATTTTAGGCTTATAATTATCTTCCATTAAAATTTTGTGCATATAGATTGAATGACTGATTCCTTTAATATCAGCTGATGTCCATCTAAAGGCTTTCTTATGATTTTTTAACGCCTCCAATAATTTTTCTTCTTGTTTTGCAATAATGTTTAAGGATATAACAACCGATCATGTAGATGAATTTCCCAAAGTTGCATATTTTAAATAATTAGGTAAAACCTCCTTCTCAAGTTCAGGAGGTTTTTTTAAAAGTTATATCAAAAGTTTACTATTTTCAGTAAGATCTAAAATTTCAAATTCTTCCTAAACATAATTTAATTCCTTGATATCTTTCTCATTTGATTCATCTTAAGAACCTCTTTCATTTTTTTATTCTTTTTTGTCCAAAGTTACTTCCTTTTTTGATCCGTTATGACTTCACATCTTTCTTGAAAATGATTTATAATCATATAATCAATTATATCTATTTTATAACATTTACTATATTTTCTTATATCAGGATACTTCATTGATTTGAGTACATTAAATGTTACTTCTTGATCATTAACTCTCATGGTTAATTCTCATTTTTGCACATTTATCATTGCACGTGCAGTAGCTAGGAAAGGTCTCCCTAGAGTAATAAGAATTTCTTTATTTTCTTTCATATCCAACATAATGAAATCAATAGAGAAGATATATTTATCCACCTTTACTAGCACATCTTCTATAACCCCTTTAGGATATGTAATAGACCAATCAACTAACTGTAGGGCTACAATAATGGGAGAAATGTCTCCTAAACTTAATCTTCTTCATATAGATAATGACATAAAATTAATGCTCACTCCCAAATCATATAAAGCTTTTTCACAATATTTTTCTCCAATTGTATAAGGTATGGTAAAACTACTAGGATCTTTGAACTTTTGAGGAATCTTTTTTTGAATTATTGCACTGCACTCTTCATTAAATGCAGTAGTCTCATAATCTTCAAACTTTCTTTTTTTATTTAAAATTTCTTTCATAAATTTAGCATAACTTAACATTTGTTACAAAGCTTCCACAAATTGAATATTAATTGTAAGCTTTTTAAATATCTCAAAAACTCTTGAAGTATGTTGATCAAGTTTTTGTTGTCTAAGTCTTTGAGGAAAAGGGATACTCAAGAATTCAAATGGAAGAAGATATATCTGATGAGCTAGAGGAAAGCAAAGCTATATTTCAAGAGGCAGAAATGGAATGTGGTTGTGCTCAGCAAGTGCAGCTACTGTAGGACCCAAAGAATATGCATGTCCAGCACCAAGAGAGTATCGTGGGAACAACAACTGCAACATTTGACGTTGGGGTNTTAAATGCAGTAGTCTCATAATCTTCAAACTTTCTTTTTTTATTTAAAATTTTATTCATAAATTTAGCATAACTTAGCATTTGTTACAAAGCTTCCACAAATTGAATATTAATTGTAAGCTTTTTAAATATCTCAAAAACTCTTGAAGTATGTTGATCAAGTTTTTGTTGTCTAAGTCTTTGAGGAAAAGGGATACTCAAGAATTCAAATGGAAGAAGATATACCTGATGAGCTAGAGGAAAGCAAACCTATATTTCAAGAGGCAGAAATGGAATGTGGTTGTGCTCAGCAAGTGCAGCTACTGTAGGGCCCAAAGAATATGCATGTCCAGCACCAAGAGAGTATCGTGGGAACAACAACTGCAACATTTGATGTTGGGGTTATGAAGCTTCGTTGGTGCAACTGATTGAGTTATTGTTGCAACTGTGATTTGTTCAACAACTTTGGACATTGCGCTTTCCAAAGACCCTTTTGGTTACAAAAGCTACATTCATCAAAACCAACATTTCCATGATATTTGTTTTTTTTTTTACGAGTAGCTGCAAAAATAGATGGATTAGGAGTGGGGAGGATCATTTTCTCTACATTCCTTTCTCAAATTGAGACTTGAGACGAATGTCTTCAGCAAATAACTCATTAACTTCTGAGTCGCTATTGCAAGAGGATTGCAAAGTAAAATTGTTCCAAGAAGCCCTTCAAAATCATCTCGAAGAGCCATAAAAAACTGAACCAATCACTATTCTTCTCTACGATCAGTGTATGGTCTAAAAGTTCTCAATTCTATAGATTCAGCAAGAGATAACTGATCCCGAAGACTATTCATGGCAGAATAAAATTCTTGGATGCTCGTGTTGTTTTGTTGAAGAGCACAAATACATATCTCTAATTGATATTGTTTTGCAAAATTTAACCGCACATATAATCTTTTCAAATGATTTCAAACTTCCTAGGCAGTTTCATATTTTGCTAATTGAACACCGATTGATTATGAAACTAAGTTATTGATCCAAGTGATTATTTTGATTTGTTTGTTTCTCATACTTCTAACCTTTCTTCAAATTTTTTATCTTCTTCATCTATAGGCTTAACAGAGGTTCCATAAACATAACCCCGCATTCTTTTGTCTTTCAAAAAACTAATCAATACATAATTCCAATATGAGTAATTTTGTCAATTTGATTACACGCTAATTGAATTAAGAAATCATCTTTTTCACCAGTCATTGCTACTTTAATCAATACAAAAAGAAAACAAAGAAAATGAAGATCAAATACCAATAACAATGATCACTCGAAGAACTGCAATTGGGTCTATCGTTGGAGACTGCAAATGACACTGAAAATTAGATAGTCTTCGTCTTCTCCTTGCCAAATCGCGAACACAATCGATAAAGAGGTCTACAAGGGCAATCGACTCTGAAGGGATGTGCATGACTGGAGGCTTCTTGCGAACGAGATTGGTGAAGGGAGGCTGCTTAACCCGATTTTTTCAGCAAATCCGAAAGCGGAGGGGCATGCTAACTGGAAAAAGGAGGGGAGGCTTCGATATGCCTTTTACGCAACTAATGTAGTGAGAACTGTGAACCAGAGAAAACGGAGAGTACCTATGGGAACTTAAGAGAGAAAAAAAGATTCGACAAGGTTTCGAGCGAACGGAGGGTTCTCAAATCGCAATCGCTAAAACGGGAAGAAATTCTTGCTGGATCAGAATTTGCTCTGATATCATGCTAAAAATTGCAATTGAGATAAGATAGGAAAAGAGAAGATACAATAAAAAGTGACTAGGGTTTCAATTGTATCAAAATCACATTACATGTGTAAAAAATAAATATATATTTATAATAAGCAAGATGACTAAACTACCCTTAAATAGTGTAAAACAATAGAAGTCTATAATATCTAATAATGATATTAAAGACTCGAGTGATAGAAATGTAAAAATTAAGTTCGGGTATTAGATATGTAAATATATAAGAATTATGTGGTATGTAGGTAAACGCCCCTTCATTTAAATACAACAATACATAAACTATCAAAATTATAATTAATGAAAACCAACGTAGCTCGTCATCCTAAAATAACAAAAATTACTGAAATAAAAACTTTGTTCACCAGATCAAAATTTAATTGCACAAAAGAATTTGATATAGAGATAAGATTCCCTACTTCATTCCACTGCTCTGTACATCAATTTATCTGTACAAAAATTAAGCCTCAATTCTATCTCAAAATTTCCAAGCTATAATATGAATTATACTTATAATTTGAGAGCAATGAACAGTAACCCATCGCCACTGGAAGCTGAAGAAATCGGAAGCAGGAGAAAACTGTCGAATTTGGTCATTCAACTTTTTGTAGGAGATTATTTTATTCTCAGAGTAGAAAAATATCATATTAGCCCCCACACTTTTAATTTTGTTGAATTAACCCTCATGGAGGAATATTTCAACCTCAATTTAAAAATTCTTAGGACTAATTTGACACCATGTAAATAATCAGGAGATTATTTTGGCATTTTATCCTTGGAAGCATCTAGAAGGTTCCCTAAACTTCTAGAAAACTATCTCCCACTTCATTGTGACCAAATTTCATGTGTGCCGAATCGATGTCCGATTGTTCTATAATGGAGAAAATCTCAAGTCTGAAAAGCAAAAATCCATATCGAAGAGATGATTCCCAACTCCAACACAGGATCAGACTGGAAATCGACTTGCCAGATTTCCGGTAAGGTGGTTGAACTTCACCAGAATGGCAAGGGTATTCCATGGTTTGTGCCCGGAGGTCGGCCACTCCCCTTCTATTTAGTAGAGATTGGAATCCATTGATGACCAAATTTGTTTCTGCTGTTGCTATAGCCATTGTTTCCTATAAACCAAAGCTGCTTTGACTGACATTCGACGCGGTGAACTTCGTTTGATACAGATTGGGCGAGAACGGAGCTTTGAATCCATTGGCTGGAGGTTGCAAATGCACGATCCGACGAAGCTGGAATGAATCTTTCGCCTCATTGGCATAGACAAATCGGTCAAAGGCAGCTGCAGAAGTTGAAGATGGATCATCTCCTGATGCAGCCGAGGAAGGTGTTGAAGACGAAGGGGGCTTATAAGATGGCTGAGGAAACTCACTTTCGCCGACCCACCCAGGTCCAAATTTTGTTCCAGGAGGCAGCGCCTTCTCGATCCGTTTGGCGGCCAATTTCCAGCCGATAGGGCCAATGTTGGCAGCGAAGCGAGCGAGGCTCCGAGCATAGGCGAACTCCATATGAAGCCCAACCTGATACAAAAATGCCAGAAAAAATGAAAAAATTATGATGTATTTACTTGCACATCTCACACCTAAACTTTCATATTTACTTAAAACTTTGGTGCTTTAAGTTTATCTATAAAAAGATGTACTTCATTTTAAACAAAGTTAATAGTGTGATTTTTGATGGAATAATATAATTTGAGTACAATGTGTGTAAATATGAAAGTTTTGTTGTGACGTGTAAATACATAAGAATTGTGTTCTATTATGTAAAGTGTTCAACAGAAAAACCTATGAATTCTCGTCAGTAACAGCATTGTCCCAAGTCCTAACTATTCTGCGTCAGTTCTATGAATCCAACCCAAAAGGAAGATGTGCATGCATACCACTCAGTTCCTATGCATTTACATATCTAACATCTAAACTTCAATTTTTACATGCATGCCTGCCACCTTACAGATGCATCAAAAGCTGTAATTCGATTTTTTTAAGTTAAAATGCTGTTATTTTTTATGTGATATGAAAGATTTCAGCAGTATATTGGAAGTAAAGTTTAGATGTTAAATATATAAATACGTAGGAATTGAATGGTATGTCTACAAATGATATGTAAATCCTCCTATTAAGGGGTGACACTCATTCCTATGTATTCAAGTGTCAAATGGCAAAACTTTGCTTTTTTACATCTCGATCACCCATATCTCTTAGATCACATCAACTTTTAAAAGTGAAGTGCACCTTTTCATGCACAGGTAAAATAAATACATGTAAATAAATAAGAATTGAGTGGTATGTAAATCAACATTTGTTGAGGACTACTTGAGAAGTTAAATTATTAAAACAAAGGAGAACTGATTTAAAAATGCACTCACCGGCACCAAAGTTTTTCTATCTCCAGCAGGAGCTGTCAACGCAGGCATAGAGGAGAGCTGGCAATGCTTAATTATATCTCGAAAATTCTCATCCTTCGCAGAAAGTTTCTTTCCAGATTTTGAGGAACCTTTCAATACGGTCCCTGAAAGATAGTAGGGCCTATGAGATCAAATTCAACATAAGAATTTAAGAAAGCAATAAAAATTAGGTAAATTAATATACATAGCACACAATTCTAATGTATTCACGTATTTCACACCTAAACTTAGATATTCAGATAAATAGCATTTTGATGCTTTAAACCTGCGCATGAAAAGGTGTGTTGTTTCACTTTTTATAAATGGTAATAGTTCTATTTTGTTATTATGTGATATTAAAGATTTGAGTATTATGTGTGAAGATATGAAAGTTTAGGTGAGAAATATGTAAATACATATGAATTGTGTGCAAATGTCCATAAAAATTAATTGAAGCTTCAATCTCATTCATCTCTGTCTTTGTTCAATCTTCGCATCTTCCCTATCCTGTATTCTTATTCCTCAAGTCTTAGTTAAGCGCAGTCATAAAGAAGAAACCCATCTAAAAGACCGTTGGGGGCGGAGCATAGTCTTCTCAAGTACTACAGCTATCACACAAGATGCTGATGCAAGTAATAATAAAAATTAGGGAAATTTAAATACAGACCGCACCGTTCTTATGTATTTACATCGCGAACACCGAGAGTTTAATATTTACACTTATAATACATTGTTTTCATAAACTTATGCATGAAAAGATGCATTTAACTTTCAAAAATATAATGATGATATTTTTGAAGTAATGTAAAGATTTGAGAAGTATGCATGCAAATATGAATGTTTAGGTGTTACATGCATAAATATAATAGAGTTATGTAGTATGCATGTAAATGCCCCTAAAAATTAATGGAAGATTACATACCACACAATACTTATGTATTTACATAACACCTAAACATCAACTTTACATACATGACGCCTCCGTATCTTCACATTTTAAAAGATAAAATAATGATATTTTGGATGTGATAGGAAAGAATTGAGTAGTAAATGGAAAAAAAAAACAATAGGTGTTAGATATGCAAAATAAACATTATGTGTTACATAACTGAGTAGTATGTATGTAAATTCCTCTAAAAAATTAATAGCAACTTTATTAAAATTGATGCCAAAGTATGTATAAAGACCTGAATAATCTTCGCTTCTCTCCAATTTATGTTCGCCGCTAAAAATATTTGAATCTGAACTCTGAAAACAATGAGTCCTGGCAGATAAATCTACTAATACAGGTTTGTGAGATCCCGATCCTCTTCTCAGCAAATCATTCACCGGGCCTGAAGAAAGGTTGCCATTGGAAGTATTAGCAAGTGAAACTTCTGAAGAAAACTCCGAACCAGCTCTCTCAGCTAGAGGTCTGGCAACCGGCCGGTTTATATTGATTTTTCCGGTACCGGGAGGCCGACCTCTGCGTACTATTTTCGGCTCCGGATTATTATCGTCGCTCTCTTGTCGTAAATTCGCAAAACTTTTCTTAGCCAACTCGTGAATGGATCGTGCCTGCAAAGGAGAAACAATTTATTCACACGTTTTTTGAGAAATAACAGCTTATATAGTAAGTATGAAAAAAGTGTCAATATAGCCCCCAGACTATTTATATTGGGTTATTTAAATCCCATAGTCTAAAAAATGTCAAATTAATTCCCAAATACTTTTAATATAGGTTAAAATAGTCCTAAGGAAGACTATTTTAGCCCTCATCAAGAAATTTTGGGACTAAATTGACACCCCCTGGGACTAAATTGGACCACTACAAAGAGTGGGGGGAAATTTTGTGTCAAATGGTCCAATGACTCTTTTCAATGGTCATTTTAATCCCAAAGTCTATAAAAATATCAATTTAGTCCTCATACTC
>JXCR01105208.1:3549-18211 GCA_002079205.1 Phalaenopsis hybrid cultivar
ATATATATATATATATATATATATATATATATATATATATATATATATATATATATATATATATATATATATATATATATATATATATATATATATATATATATATATATATATTATGGATTTCATGTATTGGAGAAAATTAAAATTAAGAAAATATTTTAAAACTTTTTTATTTACCCAAATTGATGGAAGATTTGAGAATTAATTGGATTAAAAAAGAACCGATGTGAGTTTTTGAATTGACGCCTAAAGTGTTAGATTGGCACCTGAGGTGCCACTTTATAGAGAGCTGACACCTGAAGCGCCAGAATTGGCGCCTAAATCCCTGCGGCGATGAAAATAAAGTTTTCAAATGGTGGTTTTTGGTTCTCTTCCTTATAGCTTTCGAAAACTGATTCCTAAACATTTTTTAGAGGGAAAATGAGAGAAGAGTTACTATTTTGCAAATCCAATGGCTTCCCACTCTAAAGATACCGTGAGATATGAAATTTTCAAACGGAGAAAGTTTGTTAGTTTTGATGCATAAAAGTTGTATGATCGAGTTCTCATGGAGAAGATGCTAATCAAGAAAAGTGAATTTGTGAATCGAGGATTCAACACACCAAATAACCGCGTGGAAGATATTATTGCACAGAGACGTTGGGAAGTGCTTTGCTATACCATGCTGCTATAGTTGTCCCTGTGGTGAAAGTTTTATGCAAATCTTCATGGAATCAACTAAGGAACTATCTACATGCGAGGCAGGTGCGCTCATGTCACTTCTTCAAGAATAAGCGATATGTTTATGATTGAAAGTGTCCCTATTTTCCACTATGCAAATTTCACCCCTACAAGAGAAAATATGAACGAACTATATTTGTTTCTTTCTGATGAAGATGCAAATTGAGGGATCAGAGATAATGAAAATGTACATTTTTCTTCATCATTGTTGAATCCTGCATTTAAGGCGTGACATTTCTTTATTGCATCAAAATTACTCCCTACTATGAAAATTAGTAAAGTGACGAAGGAGAGTGTTATTTTGAATTACTGTATCTAAACTGGAAAACATATTGATGCTGGTGCAATAATTGTGAAATCGGTTTTGGGTTTGATCGTCAATGGATCTACTACTGGACTGGGACATCCATCTACTATTTTCTTACTGTACAGTCAATGGCAAGTGCCTTATGAAAGTTGGGAAAAAGTGCTTCTTCCTTGGAAGCCTATGAACCAGAAGTTTATTGTAACTGCATAGGAATGAGAGATGAGAATGATATGAATATATTGATGGACCAATCTTCCCAGAATTCATCACATATTCAGCCTTGCTTCAGTTCGAATGCACTTCTGAAGAGGATCAAGAAGATAAAGAAAGAGGTACAAAACCTTATAAATGCAATTAGGAATATTTCTGAAATGTTGGATCATCTGGATTAGATGATAAAAGAACATTTTGAACATACTGAACATATTGAAGATGGTTTGGTGCGTATGTTCAAGAAACATGCCTGGAGTGAGGAATATTCGTCAGATGAATTTCCTTATCAACCCTTCTACAACTTGTACGTGCACTACCAATCCATGGGAGATATCTAAAAGGACGAGATCGAAGAAGATGTTTGAACTTACTTTATGTACGAAATGCGTATTTAGTATTACTTAATTATGTTATGGTGTTATGTTGGATTGCATTTACTTTCATTTTTGGACTTTATTTGTGTTTGTTGTTGAGTATTTTGATACTTAGATTTCAGTGTTAGGATGTTTGGTTTGCTTTGAACACTGAATTAGATTTTGTTGGCTTGAAAATTGTTAGTTTGTAATAGTGCGGATTATATATATATAAGTAAGTTTTGTATTGTTTGTGAAAGTTTTGTGTTAGAAAGTTGTTTTATTATGAGTTTGTTTATTTGAGTTAGTTAGAAGTTGACGCAAAGCGTTAGGCAGTCGATTTCAACAGAAAAATGAAATCTACAAATTTTGACGTTGGCACCTGAGGTGCCAAATTCTCGAAAATGTCATATTAGGTTAAAAACCGCGAAATTGCTCAGTAGAACCCCATGTTTACTGTTTGAGTCATCTCGTACCTCTAAACCACAACTTAGGGCTTGACATTGTGCGAATTTGAGAAGATTTCAAAGGTCAAAGATCTTAGATTTCATCCTCTTGGTAAGAGATTTACTTTAACTTAGAATTTTTTTTATTTTCATCATGGATTTATCCTACATTATAGGAATCCGAAAGTTGGGAATTTGATGAAAAAGCTTATAAAAACCCATGGTGAAAAGTTTCTTACCAAATATTCTTACTTATGGAGTTATATTTTTGATTTTGTAATTTATTTGGATTTTATTTAGATTTCTATAGAAATTCAAATGGCTCCACGATTAAAAAGAGGAAAGCCTATTGAAGATTTCAACATGAGAAGATTTGTCAATTATAAAGCCCAACATTGTTACAAAACTCAAATGGGCTCAAGAAAATTAATCCAGTAACGAGCATTTGCTACCCCGGGAGGCAAGATCAAGAGATTGATCGTCGCTAAAAATTGGGAGAGATTCTGCTAATTTACTGCGTTAGTAATTTTTCTTATGATTCGTGAGTTCTATTCCAACTTGCGATTTACTTCTGATACTTATATCTTCATGAGAGGTAAGAAAGTTGAGCTTTCTAAAGAAAGGATAAATGCATTTAATGGATTGAGGAATGTGTTCCATTGTGAATATGCTTCATTCGTGATGACTGACTTGTCACTGGATGAAGTGATTGTGTTTTTGACAAATGGAAGGGAAGAATGAAAAATTAAGAACAATATGAAAGTTAATTTCTCCACTTCCATGATGAATTCTCAATCAAATGTATGACGTGACTTCATTTCTGCTAAATTGCTTCCAACGAATCATTTGAGCGAAGTAACAAAGGAAAGAGCTATGCTAAACTTCTGCATTCAACAAATGAAGGCAGTTGATGTTAGTGCTCTTATAGTACATCATGCTCAGAGTATAGTCAGGAGTGCTGCAGCTAGTAGTTTGGGATACCCTGCCTTGATTTTCACTTTGTGTGAACAATCAGGAGTAGAGTTCCATAGAAATGAAGAAAAGTTGCATCCACAAAAACCTATTGGGAGACACACAATCCAAGATTTGAATCATTTGCTGAAGCCAGGAGTGGAGGAAGTGATAGGCCCTTAACTTCTGCTGCAGGGGCATCTACTTCCAAAACTACTTCACTTGAGAACATTATGGAGCAGCTTATTACACAACAAATGGATATGGTGAATCTGCAAAATAGGATTAGAGGAATTGAAGCAAGGAATGCATATAATGATGAATATAAGAAGATGAGAGTTCAACATGATATAGCATATCAGGACGCTATGACAAAATATCGAAGGGGCGATTACAATGTGGAATTTCAAACTTGCCCCAGTTTTACTCCTTATGTGCCAGATCATGAAGAAGAAGAAGAAAAAGAAGATGATGATGATGACGATGATGATGATAAGGAAGAGGATGAAGACTGATATTCTAGGAGTTTAGTTAGTTAGCTAGTTTGTTTGTTTGTTATTTTAATTATTTTGTTATTTGTTTTCTTTAAAATTGTTATAGTAGAAACTTTCATTTTAATGTTGTACTGTGGATTGTAATAGAAATTGTGTATTTTTAATTTTCCTCCTTTTTTTGTATTTTTAGTTTTTGTTTATGTTCTCAAGTTTTAGCAAATCCTTTGAAATATACTATGTTTCATTTAATGTTTTAAAACCTATATTTTTAATTATTGTATACCAGAGCCCAGATTTATATTCAGAAATCCTCTACATGTTAGTTTTTTTTAATTTTATGCAATTATTGTTGTCTTTCACTTACAAAAATTTTTTTTCTAAACATTTTTAAATACTTAAAAACTTAAGTTTAGCGGAAAGAAATTTTTTTTTTTAAAAAAAGAAGTAAACTAAATTTTATTTGTCCTCAATTAACTATATTTTTTTAAAATTAATTTAACACGAACTTGGATATTAGAGTTTAACTTTAAGTGACTATATTTATGTTTGTAAATATTATGTTAAATTTAGGTAAAAGGTTTTAACAATGAAAGTCAATTCTAAAGTTAATGATATTCAATATGAAAGGATAAAACTATGTTTTTCTATTTAAAGTAAATCAAATTGTAATTTTGAAGTATTAAAAATTTTAAAGTTCATGTAAGAAGAAAATAATGAAACTTTATGAAAAATCATCAGAAACTAATATGAATATATAAAGTGAACAAAGGTAAAAAGTTTTAACTTTAAGAAGAGGATAGTGAAGTTCGAAACTATTAAAGACTAGCTAGATAAAGTAATTCTCACTTAAGTAAAAAAAAAAAGAAAAGAAAAGAAAAAAATTGAAAAGATCCTGAATGAAAAAAAAAATTATGAGGAGAAGCTTGAGGAGATACATAATTAAAAATTGTCTTCACTTGAATCAACTTGAAGAAAATGCTTTATTACATTTTTTAAACATTTATTTAAGTATTAACATCCTTACTAGTAAATTTTACATGAAGTTGTTTTAATATGAATATTCTAAGTACCATAGATATGATGAATTACAATTCTTCTTGAAAAAAATAGAGATTTAGAAATCTTAGATTTGATTACTAAATATTCTTTGACTTATAGTTTTAATCTAAGTTATTAAAAGTTTTTCTTAAATTTTACTATTTTATTTATGAAGCTAAGGTATAGAAGTTTATAAGTTAATCTCTATCCTAAAGCATATTTTTATATAGTAAAAGTGTCACTTACAAGTAACATTTAAGTTTGTGGGATTTTGATATGTTATTTTAAGTATATATTTTATGCTTATTTTTGGTGATATTCACTTTAAAGAAATTTTGTGTTTTTATTGCAGGTATATCAATTTTAGGCATTTTGGAGCAAAAGTAGTAAAAATGATGAAATTTGGAGCCAAAATAGCGAATTTTGTGAATCTGGCGCCTGAAGCACCAGAACCCCAAACAACATAGACTTATGTAACTTGGAGCCTGAAGCGCCAGAATCAACGCCTGAGGCGCCAGTGATGAATTTTTATGAACTAAGGCGGTGCGGGATGAAATTTGCGTGAATTTTAAAGGGTCCACATGTTTTAACCACCCCATGGAGTGCTTCAATGCATATAGACACTTTGGAAGGCCCTTTGATGAAGGGATATTTCTCTTGAATCAATAGACATGTCTTTTGGAATTCAAAAGGTTTGACTTTTAGATAGAAATTTGAAGGAAATTTTGAATTTTTTTTTTAGGGAGGCAGCCTCTAATAAAAGAGAAGGAAGTCTAGGGCAATTAAGGAAGTTTTTGGTGGTGGCGTGTAAGGATTTTGGCGTGTAAGCGAGAGAGAGTTAGAGAGAGAAAGTTAAGGATTGGGGGATTTCTTCAAGGGTTATAAGAAGACAGGGAAAGTGAGAGATTTCTTCTTCATTACACTTCCAAGAGAGAATTGAGAGTGCTTGTAAAGAGGAAAATTGCTTAAAGAGAACTTCTATGGATTTGCTGAGGATGGATTGTGAGATAAGTTGTGTCTTTTATTTATTTATTTTGTAAACTTGTTTTTATATATGAAATTTATATTTTATCGTATCCTTCCTTGAATTCTGAGTAATCTTCTTTATCTTCTCCTTACTCTGAGATATGATTTTGTGAGGAATTGATTTTGTTTTATACAATTTTAAATGTAAAAAATTTGTGATGATTTGAACTCCGTTCTTCATTTACTTTTTGATCTGACCAATTTAAATGCTAAAATATTTTGAGAAACATATGATCCGAAAGGAATATTATTTCTACAACATAGTGAGAGTCACATTCAATTTCATGGGTGATGATGTTATCTATGGGGATGAGTGCAAATAAATAAGAAAATATACTTTGTTGGATGCAGAATTGGAGATTTTAAGGTGACTGATTGAAATCCTCAATTTGGTACAGTTGATTTGAAACTAATGCGAGATTGTTAGCCCTCAAGTGAGGGAGTAGTGGGGGTTCTGGAGTGAGAGTCGGTATCCTCTCAGCCTGACCACGAAATTATGGACCAAACTCTGGATTAGTTATTATTATTTATGCACTTGAAAGATGGTAAAAAATAGAATTGATTCTATTTAACACAGTACAATTATATATATATTTTTAAATGATTTTAATTTCTTCACAATTCATATACTTATTGTAAAGGGGAATGATGTTTTCTTAAATTTGAACTCTTCGTCACAAAAACTATGTTTAGTTAGAATTTTACTTTTGAAGTTTAAGAATTAGTTTAGTTAACTTAGTTCTATTAACTACATTTTATTTAACATACACTCAATTAATTTATATTTGAATTTCGTACTTATGTTTTGAAGTTTGAATTGTGTTTTACATTATAGTCATAAGAAGTTATTCATAAGCTTTTCCAACTTCCCTATGGGATCGATTTTTAGAACTCCATTAGAGCTCTTTATTACTTAAGTGATACGTATACTTGTGTTATTATTATGAAATTTGACAGTTTAAAGATTTTAAAAGACAAACTTATTTTTATTAAAGTTATTTTTATTGGGATTGAATTGCATATTTATTATTAGCACTGTTGCGTGTGTACTTTGTAATATTGAAAAATATTTATAAAACATTACACAACAAATCCACACATTAGAAGTTTACCTCTCGGGTTGTCTAGTGCTTAAGTGCGGGGTTTTGGCGCTTAGGTGCCAGTGCACAAATTTGGATATTTTTTATTTTGAGTGAAATGCGCATCTAGTCTAAGTCAACCACCCCTAAATGGTTTTATAAATATTTAATAACAGTTTTTTTCTCCTTCAACTCTCCTCTTTCTCAAATTCAATAATATTAACTAATTCGATTCAACACAAAATAACACAAAATTTAACAAACAAACACTTATATTAATTCACAAAAAATATAAACATTTGTGATACATAATTTCTCAATCCAAAGAGTCTTGGATGAGATAATTCCTAAACACAAACACTAAACAAACTGAACACTATAAACTCATAAAACAAACTTGACACTAATATCACAACTCCTTTAATTCCACTCTCCTTCCGGTGGAACGAATCTTAACCTTTCATTAGTTTCTCGTGGGGAATTCGCAATATAGATCTGATGGAACGGACAATGGTGAAGAAATTGGGTTGAGTCTTCTTCAACGCTTCTTCTGTTAAACTTGTGTGGCTAAATTGCATCCTAAGTTGCCATCCAATATGCTCCAAATGTGCGTTAACTTCATGCACTTTTGCTTCAATTGAAGCCACGTTAGCCTCAATCTTTATGATTTTCTATGTTATTCCTTCTATACTAACGGTTAGGAAACCATTTTATAACTCTTGCACACCTTGACTAATGAACTTCTTCTTCATGGTTTCCTCCTTTTTTTTCATATCAATCTCTTAATAAAACATTTTTCTAAGATCTCACACTCTGCACCTAGATTTTAGGCTCAAAATTGAAGTGCAGTGAGAATTCTCTTCATTCTCTTTCATTTATAGGCTTTAGATCAAGCTTAAAACTACTAGACACGTTCTCAAACCACTAACCCATGTTAAAACCCACTAAACCACGTTTAAATCTTCTATAAATTTAATTTAGCATGTTTAGTTAACTGCCACGCTTATGCGCCGTTGCATAATTTAGTACAAGTCAGCTTAACGTCCAAATACTCATTCTAAAATGTCTAAGTCATCTATTAAGGTCTTAGAATCATTGTTAATTCATTAAATATTCAAAATACTACCACATTTTTCTTAATCAAACACAACAACATAACATTCAAAATAAAAAAACATACAGATAACTAGGGTTGCCCCCCATAAAGCACTTGGTTTAACGTCGTCAGCCCGACATAACCAGTGCTTATTCTGGTTGATCCAACAACATAAGATCATTTAATTTAAGTTGATCCCCTAAAAAGTAGGGTTTCAGCCTCTGACCATTCACTTTGAATATTTTCTCAGTTTTAGGTTCTTTGAAATCCACAACTCCATAAGGAACAATTTTTATCATAACAAATGGGCTCATCCACCTAGAACTAAGTTTGCGTGGAAATAATCTTAACATTGCATTATATAACAAAACTTGTTGCTCCGTCTGAAAATGTTTAGTAAGAATCCTCCGATAATGCCACATCTTCATCTTTTCTTTCTAAATCTTGGCACTCTCATAAGATTCATTATTTATCTTTTCAAGCTCATTTAATTGCAATAGTCTTTTCTCACTAGCCTCTCACTAGCATCCTTTAAATTGTAGTTAAATTTTTTAATAGCACAATATGTTTTACGCTCAAGTTCAACTAGTAAATGATAAACTTTCCCAAACGTTAGCCTATATGGGGACATTCCTATAAGAGTTCTATATGTAGTCCTATAAGCCCACAAAGCATAATCAAGTTTCAACGACCAATTCATTTTTGTTTGATTCACAAATTTTTTCAATATTATTTTACTCTCAAGATTGAATAATTCAACCAAACCACTTGTCTGAGGATGATAAACAGTAGCAATTCGATGGTTGATGTGATATTTATTTAATAATTTTTTTCATTGTTGCATTTCTAAACTGACTTACCCCATCAGTTGTGATTACTCTCAGCATCCCAAATCTACAAAATATGTTTGTTCTTAAAAACTTTACAACACTTTTAGCATCACATTGTGGTAAATCAACAGCTTCTATCCATTTAGATAGATAGTCTACTAATAATAATATATATAAATTTCCGAAAGATGGTATAAATGGTCCCATGAAATCTAATTCCTAAACATCAAATATCTCAACTTTCAATACATAATTGAGGGGCATCTCATTTCTCTTAGAAATATTGTTTACTCGTTGAAATGGATCACAGGTTTTGATATAAGCATTAACATCTATATAGATCGTAGGCTAATAAAATCCAGATTACAAAATTTTGTATGTTACTTTATCAACACCAAAATGTCCCCCAAAATCAGAATTATGACAATTTTGGATAATTTCATAAGTTTATTCTAAAAGCGCACATCTTCGAATAATTAGATCATTTTCTTGTTTTTATAAAAATGGGTCATCCCAAAAATAAGTCTTAGCTTCAAATACAAATTTCCTCTTCTGTTGGTATGTCATTCCATAGGGTATAATATCACTAAAAATATAGTTCACAATATCGACATACCATGAAGCTTGCTACTCATTAATACTGAATAATTATTCATCTAGAAAGTGTTCATTAATTTATTTTTCAAAACATTGTGGTTTTTCTAATTCAAGCCTAGACAAATGATCAAAAATTGATTCTCAGCTCCCTTCCTATCTACTATCTAAAAGTCAAATTTTTGCAAAACAAGAATCCATCGTATCAGTCTTGGTTTTGCATCATTCTTTTCATTAAATAATTAATAGCAGAATTATCAGTATCCAAAACACATTTAGCTCCAATTAAAAATGATCTGAATTTATCAAAAGCATATATTATTATTAATAGCTCTTTCTCAGTTTTGGTATAATTAATTTGAGCTTCATTAAGAGTTCTACTAGCATAATAGATTACTTTGAAAATCTTATCATGCTTTTGTTCTAAAATAGCTCCAATAGCATAATCACTTACGTTACACATTAATTTAAAGGGTTTTTTTAATCTGGTGAAATAATAATTGGTGCAATGACTAATTTTTCTTTTAATAGTTTAAAAGCTTTTAGGCACTCCTTATGAAAATTAAAACTTACATCTCTTTCAAGAAAATGGCATAGAGGCTTAGCAATTTTTGAAAAGTATTTAATATATCGCTTGTAGAATCCAACATGTCCTAAAAAACTCCTAATTTCCCTCACATTTTTTGGGTAAAGTAAATTAGTGATCACTTGAATTTTAGCTGGGTCTACTTCCATATCATTTTCTAATATATGATATCCTAAAACAATTCCTCCTGCTATCATAAATTAATATTTTCCCAACTAAGGACTAAATTTTTTTTTTCACAGTGCTTAAGATCTCTCGATAAATGTTCGAAACATGATTCAGATGAAGTCTCAAACACTAAAAAATCATCCATAAGAACTTAAATTCCTTTTTCAATTAAATCACATAAAATATTCATCATACATCTTTGAAATGTAGCAAGGGCATTAGATAAATTAAAGGGCATTCTTCTAAAAGTAAATGTACCATAGGGACTGTTAAAAGTTGATTTCTCTCGATCCTCAGGAGCTATTTGTATTTGGTGATAATCGATATATCTATCTAGAAAATAAAAGTATTTATGTCCAGCTAGTCTATTAAACATTTGATCTAGAAAGGGTAGTAGAAAATGATCTTTCCTAATGGCAAGATTTAATATTCTATGATCAATGCATATTCTCCACCCTGTGACTTGTATTGTTGGTATTAACATTATGTTCATTTATAGTCACAATCACCCCTCCTTTCTTAGGAACACAGTGACGCACTATTTGAAATAGGATAGATAATTCCAGCATATAACCATTTTAAAATTTCTTTCTTAACAATTTCTTTCATAACAAGATTCAATCTCCTTTGAGAATCAGCAATGGGTTTGCAGTTCTCTTCCATATGAATTCTATGCATACAAATTGAAGGTCTGATTCCTTTAATATCAGCAATTGTCCATCCAAAGGCTTTTTTATAATTCTTCAACATTTTCATTAAACTCATTTATTCTTCTATAGCTAAATTTGAGGAAATTATAACTCGTAATGTTGAGAAATCACCTAAAAAGAGATATTTTAAATGTGCAGGAAGTAACTTAAACTCAAGTTCAGGAGGTTCTCAATCAATGGAAAAAAAAAATTTTTTATCGTGTCCAAAATTTCAAAATTTTCTCGAATTCCTTATAATAATCTTTAAATTGATCTAATTCCTCTTCTTATTCATGTTCCAACTCTTTCATTTTAGATTTCTCTTCATAAGTTGTTTTGAAATGAAATTCACTCATATATCTTATTACATCCATTTTGTAACATTCATCATCTTTACATTTTGTAAACCACTTCATCTATATGGAAATATTAAAAGTAATTGTTTGATCATTGACCTACATAGTTAATTCCTCTTCCTGTAGCTAGAAAAGGTCTCCCTAAAATGATATGTATCTCCTTATCTTCCTTCATATTTACTAATGAAATCAACTGGAAAGATAAATTGATCCACTTTTAGTAAGATATCTTCTATAACTTTTTAGGATAGGTTATTGAATGATCTGCTATTTGCAGAGTTACAGTAGTACGTGATATTTATCCTAATCTCAATCTTTTAAATATTGATAATGACATAAGGTTAATGCTTGCACCTAAATCACATAAAGCTTTCCCCTAAAATTTGTCTCCTATTGCACATGAAATTGTGAAGCTAACAAGATCTTTAAGTTTTTCAGGAAGCTTTTTCTCAGTTATAGCACTACACTCCTCATTAAGTGCAACAATTTCATTATCTTTGAACTTCCTTTTTCTATTAAGGATATCCTTCATAAACTTCATATAGCTTGACATTTGTTCTAAGACTTCAGCAATTGTGATATTATTTGTAAGCTTCTTAAAAATTTCCATAAATTTTGAAAATTGTTTATCCAACTTTTGTTGATAGAGCCTCTGAGGAATAAAAGGTTATGGTTTTTCTAAGTCAACCTTTAAGTTAAGAAATAGGTCACTCTAAACCTTTAGGAGAGTCTTCTTCAAGCTCTTCCATTTTTTCTCTCTCTACTTCAATCCCATTTTGAATTTTACCTTACGACTCTCATCTGCTTCTAAGTTGAACTGCTTTTACTTGCTCTTTATTTTGGTTTTTTGGATTTACTTCTGCATTACTAGGAAATGTTCCTTGAAATCTATTACTTAATTAATTTTTTGTTTGTCCCAATTGATTCTTAATATTATAATTGTAGCTCCTTCACTTTGTAACTGATTTCCCATTTGTAACAGCACTTCTTTTATAGATAACATTTTTCTTCTTGAATTGTGGACTACTATTAAAACTTGTATGATAAGTAGGTATATAATTACTATTAGCTTGGTTGTTCCAGTTTCCCATTGAGTTTACTTGGTTATTCCTCCATTGCTGATTATTACCACCTGAAGTATTATTCTAGTTAAAGTTAGAATAACTCTTCCAACCTGAGTTATAATAGTTCAAATATGGGTTATTCTACTTGGTGTTTATGACATTCAAACTTTCTAATGATGCTTGAGAATCTACCATTTGACCTGATGAATTCTCTTCAATCGTTGCAATTGGTTGAGAAAATTTCATTTCAAATTGGTATAACTTCCTTAAAATTATAGCAACTTGATTTGCTAACATTGTAAAAGCATCAGATTCATGAATATTAGCTACTTTCTTAGGAATTACCATCTCAGAGGTCATTGAAAATTATTAGTATCCATCACTTCAATTAAAGCATAAGCGTCATGAAATGGTTTTGACATCAATGAACCAACAACCGTATCGATAATAGATCTAAGTGATCCAGCTAATTCATTGTAAAAAGTTTGAATTATTAACTAATCTAGTATAACATGGTGTGGAATCTTTCTCAGTAGTTCTTTAAATCATTCTCATGCTTCCTTCAAATTAACCAAAAGATGTAATATCATTTCTATACTTCACAGTTTTGAATGGTGGAAAATATTTAGCAAGGAATTTCTGCGCTAAATCACCTCAAGTTCTGATAGATCCAGAATGTAACCATATCTTAGCCTTTTCCCTCAGTGAGAAAGAAAAAATTATAAGTCTTACAGCATCATCTGATACACCATCATATTTAAATGTAGCATAAAATTCTAGAAAATTGGCAAGATGTAAATTTAGATCTTCAGTTGGTGCTCCCTCAAACTGATTATTTGATACCATTTGGATAATAATAGGTTTACGTTCAAACTAATTAGCTACTTGAGACACCTAAAATGTATAGTATTTTTAGACACATTTTTATACTTATTTTTGAGATATTGTGCTTTAATGGAAGGTATTTTTGTGTTTTTCTTTCAGGTACAAGTAAAAAAAATAAAAAATGCTTAAAGAAGTGGAAAAAAGATCAAATTTGGAGCAAATAGGTGAAAATTGTGCTAAAGTGTTTTGGCGCCTAAGCGCCAGATCCAGCACTTAAGCGCCAGTCAAAGAGAGAAGGCGACCCGCTAGAGGCCCAGCACTTAAGCGCCAGAGGCAATTATTTGGTGGTTTTCTTTATTTGGCTGAATTTTGAAGAGGTATGTGAGGCACAAATTAGCTTAAAAGGGTGGTTATGACCACTAAGAACGAAGGTATTATTAAAAGACTTGTGAAAGGAGGCATCCTTTGGAGGATTCATCTAATGTGGACACATTTTGAAGAGTTTCCAAGGAACCTCTTGGAGATTTATAAAAGAAGGAAGTTTTTACATTTGAAGTGGGTGCTTGAAGAGGGAGAGAGTGCTGGAATCCTGAGAAGAAGATCATGGAGAATCTTGTGGAGAGATTTAGGAACCACAAAATTTACTTCTTCCTTTTATTTTTTAGTTTTATTTTGACAGTTGAGAGTATTGTAAAAGAGAAAAGATTCAAAGGAACTTCAAGAGTTTGGTGGAGGATTTGAGATAAGTTTTTATCTTTTGTTTTATTTGGTTTTAATCTAGACTTCTTTTTGGTTTGACAATCATTTCTACTTTTAAGCTAAAGTATGGTTTTGTTTTCTCCATGAATTCTGAGTAGTTTTCTTTATCTTTCTCCTTAAAATGATAAGTAATTAAATTTTGGATGGAAAAGAGTATTGATCTTTAATGTTGGAAGAAGTTGTGATGATTTAAATATTAAGTTTTGGATGGATGTTGTGGAGAGTATTGATCTTTAATGTTGGAAGAAGTTGTGATGATTTAAATCCAAACTTCATTTACAGATGGAAATTGTGGAGAGCATTGATCTTTAATGTTGGAAAAAGTTGTGATGATTTAAATCCATGCACTTCATTTACTTCTTGAGTTGACCAATCCAGAAGTTAAAATTATTGTGAGAACATGTAAGAACAGAGCTGGTATTGTCTCAGTCAACAATTGGAATGAATCACATGAGGTTGTATGAATGAAAATGTAATTCATATGATTTAGTGCAAATAAATAGAGAAATAATAATTGAAGGGTGTAGAGTTAAAGGACTTTAAGTAACAGGTTAAAGCCCCCAACTTGGTTTATTGTTTTAGGTTCTGATACGAGATGTTAGCCCCTAGGTGTCTGGTATCTTTCCTGCCTAGCCAGTCTTCAGAACTATTCAAATTAGCCAATGTTCTTTATAGCGTCTCTAGTAAGGGTAAATAATATAATTGCTCCTATTTGACACAACACAATTTGTATACTTTCACAACAAAATTTTTATATTTATTACTGATTCATGATAAGGAGAAATATTTTTTTCAAATTTAGTACTTTTCTCTTACATAAACTCAAGTTATCTTTTTAAATTATCACTGTTCTGTTAATATATCACAAATACTAAAAAAAATTGAATTTTAATACTGCAGAAATATTTATTATTTAAGTAGTTGTATTTTTAGAATAGAAAGTTGTTGATCAAAAGCGCATATTGCGTATTCTCTCTATGAGTTAGATATTCATGTTTTAATCAAAAAGTCTTATATTACCTGATAATGATACGTATACTTGCGTAGTATCCCAATATATATATATAT
>JXCR01105208.1:18357-37904 GCA_002079205.1 Phalaenopsis hybrid cultivar
TAAATTCATCTTTTCTGCATGATCAAGTTTTTGGCACTGTTGTAAAATAATGAAATATAAGTAAAAATTATAATTTAAGTCATTATTATTTTGTAGCATATAGACAGTCGAGATCACTACTACAACAGATTTTTAAATACTACAATGAAGTTCATCCACTACAGCGCTTGTATAATATCTTAAAGTTCTAAAATCTTAATTAATTTCAACATTTTGATTATTTTGGTTTGTCATTTCTTGAAATTTTTGGTCTTTTTCTATAGTTTGGTTTTTTTTTATTTTTCTAGTTATTCTTTCTAATTCAGAATCGTAGGACACTATTCCTTTAGAACCTGAACTATGCATAAATTACTACAAAAAAAATATTTAAAATCATACAAGCAAAAACTTTATATAAAAACAATTCTACAATATTTCTATAATAAATTTAAATTTTTAAATAGGACTTTCTAAAAATAAGAATTTACTTTCTAAAAATTTCTTTAAAAAATTTTATTTTCCCACATAATTGATGTGCCCCTAGTGTTTGTTGTTTTTCTGTGTGTTTTATGTCAATTTAAATCTATGGTAACAATGCCAAGAAGTTGACCCATCCCCAAAATTACGCAGTAATTTAGCTTTTCAAAAATATGGCCAACAACTTGACCCAATTTATATTAAGTATTTAATGTGTGAAATAGAAATGCTATATAAAATAATTCACACACAAGGAGTTCTACGCAGGTGCACATATCACTTCAAGTAATATAGGGCTTTCTTTAAAACCCCAGTATCGTGAGATAAGAAACCCCTTAGAATAATTCTAGTCTACTACTATAAACAATTAGTTTGGAAGGTTGATTAAAGTGGTTTTAATGTATGCTAACAAAACTAAATTTACTAAATTTATTTCTAAACTTTAAACTTAAATTTACTAAGTCTAAACAAAGTTTTGTGATGAAGAGTTCAAATTTAAGAAAGTATCATTCCCACTACAATGAATTTTTGGTTAATGATAGAGATAAATTGTTCAAATTTGTATTATGCCAAATAGGAGCAGTTTTAATTTTCTACCCTTATTCAGTGTTACAGAGAATCATTGGCTAATCTCAGGTTTAGTTCTTAAATCTGTGATTAGGCTAAGAGGATACTGGCTCTCACTTCAGAGCTCCAAATTCCCTTCCCCTGAAGGCTAACACTCGCTTCAGTTCTTAAACACAAACCAAATTGAGGATTTTAGTCTGTCACCCTAAAATCTCCAATTCTACGCCGAACAATGTATATTTCCCTATTTATTTATACTTAATTCCATGAATGAAATACTCCTCCATAGAATTAAATGTGATTCCCACTCTATTTTATAACTCATACTTCACTTTCCGGATCATATGTTTCACAACATATTTTAACATTTCAATTGGTCATATCAAAAAGTAAATTAAGAACGGAGTTGAAAAACCATCACAATTTATTTTAGGTTTTAAAATGACACATCCAAATTATCTCTTCATTTTACCATTTCTCCATGTAGAGAGAAAGATAAAGAAAACTATGGAAAACTTATGAGAAAGATACGACAAAACACATATTATATATATAAAAATAAGTTTACAAAATAAAGAAATGAAAGAATACTAGAAGTTCCCTTGTAGTACTTTCTCTCTTTACAATCAACACTAAATTCTCTCTTAGAAGTGTAATGAAGAAGAAACCTCTCACCTTCCTTCTCCCTCTTACAATTCTTTAAGAAAATCCTCTCCACACATAAGAATTTACTCTACAAAACACTCACACAAACTCACGCACAAACACACACACACACAAACCCCCACACACAAACCCCCCACACACGAACACATGAGAGGCGCCAAGTCCTCTTTTTTAAAGAGACACAAATTCTCTCCTTTTTCCCAAGAGACAAATCTATTCATCGAAAAGACATGTCTCTTCATTTAAGAGTCTTCTCCAAGTGTTTAGATACATTGAATCACTTCATGGGGTGTTTGAATCACTTGGGAGCCTTCTAAAACATCAAAATCCACCAAATATTTGTCAATAACCGTCCCGGGCACTATCGTCATCGGTTTGGGTGCCACTTTTCGTTGTTTCTTTGGACTCGGGCACCGTCAGCGCTGGTCTGCAGCAGCTCTACTGTTTTATTCTATTTGGCTCCATTTTAGCTCCATTTCACCCCATTTAAGTTGTTTTTCATTTCTAACAAATAGACCTACAAAATAAGCATGAAAATAACATTTATTAAAGTGCAATTTCATTCAAAAAACAACCTTTATAGCATCTCTACAAAAACATCGAAATGTGTCAGGACAGAATTTTCTTTCTTGCTCGTTTTTGCTTCCTTTTCTCCAAAACTCCATTTCTTGTCCCTAAAATCAAAAATATGCAAAATACCTTCATTTAAAGTGTAATATCACTAAAAATCATTAAAATTGAGCATAAAATATATTTGAAAAAGTAGTCATTTTTCAGGCATATCAGTAAGGACGCCAAAAACTTGATCTCGATTTTATATGACAGTATGATGTATGTAGTTATAATCTTAATTTTTACTTATATTTTTTACTTTGCAACGATAGCCCAAAACTTGATCTCTAGCAACAATTAGGCAAAAAATTTGACTTCGAAGAAAATAAGAGATGGGATATTACGCAAGTATACGTATCGTTATCAAATTGTATATGACTTTTTGATTAAGCCCCGAATATCGAAACCAAAGGAAAAAAAATACAATATGCAACTAAAATCAAAAGAAATTAGATAATAAATTTTACTTTGCAAAATATTTTTACTCAATCGATAGATGTTATAATAGAAATGAAAGTTCAATTTTTTTTGTAATTTTTGATAATTGAAAGTAAAGTGAACTAACTAAACTTAACTAGACATTTGTAAGATGAAGGCAATATAAATAAAATATTTTCTCCTTATCATGAATCAGTAACAAAAATAGGAACTTTGTTGTGAAATTATTCAAATTGTGTTATGTCAGATAGGAGCAATAGTATTCTTTACCATTACTAGAGATGTTATAAAGAACATTGACTAATTTAAAGTTTGAATAATCTTGAAGACGGGTTAGGTAAGAAAGATACTAGCTCTCATTCTAGAGTTCCCTCTTCTCCCTCCACCCATGGCTAACATCTTGTATCAAAACCTAAAACTATAAACCAAATTGGGGGCTTTAGCCTGTCACTCTAAAGTCTTCTAATTCTACACCATTCAAAGCTTATTGATTTATTTATTTGCGCTCAATCATATAAATTACATTCTCATTCATACAATCTTATGTGATTCTTACCATTAGTTGACTGAGACAATACCATCTCGGATCTTACAGGTTCTCACAAAAAATATTAACATCTTATTTGGCTAAATCAAGAAGAAAATGAAGTATAAGGCTTAAATTCATCACACCAACATTAAAGATTAATACTTCACACAACTTCCATCCAATATTTAATCACTTTTCATTTTGAGAAAAAAGATATAGAAAACTACTCAGAATTCATGGAGAAAACACAACCAACTTAAGTTTGAAAGTGGAAATCATGCAAACAAACTAGAAGTCTAAATTAAAACCAATTATAGATAGAAAGATAAAAACTTATCTCGAATCCTCTCCACCAAACTCTTGAAGTTCCTTTGAATCTCTTCTCTTCGTTTCTCTTACAATAGTGTCTACTTACACACTAGAACTCCTCTCTTCTTTTTCTCTCTAAAAGTATACTAATTAATCTAAGAGAGAGGCATCGGCGGTGTCTAGATGGGCGGCGAATCCTTGAGGGTGGCAGTGGCTCCTCTTCAATTCAATCGAAATCCTTTTATAATTTTTCAAAAGGTGTCTTGGTGTCTCTTCAAAATATGTCATATTCAATGTATCTTTCAAGAGTTGCCTCCTTTTAAAAGCCAATTGAATGTATTTTTTTGTCAATTAGCAATTTCTCATATTTTCACCAAGGGTTGCTTCAAACACCTCTTAAAAAATTCATCCAAATTCATTGAATCTTCAAGTAACTACTTCTGGCTCTTAAGCGCGAGGTACTTGGCACTTATGCGCGACCTTCTCAGTTTTACCGGCGCTTAGGCACCGCAGTTCTTTTGCACACCTTCTTCATTTTTGCTGCAAATTTGATTCTTTTTCACTCCTTTCACCTTTTTCATCCATTTGATTGTACCTGAAAGAAAAACACACAAATACCTTCCATTAAAGCGTAATATCTCAAAAATAGGTATAAAAATGTGTACATAAAAACTATATATTTTTGGTGAATCCATTTCACAATCAAAGAAATCAAATTTTTGTTATTATCCATAAGATCTAACAATTCAAATTGTTCCTGAACATAATCTAATTTTTCGTTACTCACTTCCATATATTTATCTTGAATTATATCCTCATCTTCATATTCCAAATGTTCTTTTGTTTTCTTTTCAAATGTTTCTTTGAAATATTCATGCTTAAATAATCACTAAATCCATTCTGAAGCATTCATCATCTCTTCCTTTTGTTGGGTATCTCATTGATTTTGTGATATTAAATGTAACTTGTTGATCACTGCTTCTCATTATTAACACACTTTTCTACACATATATCAAAGCTCTTCCAGTGGCAAGAAATGGTCTCCCTAAAATGATAGGAATTTCTTTATCTTCTTTCATATCTAGCACAATAAAATCTATAGTAAAGATAAATTTATCAACTTTCACCAAAACATCTTCTATAACTCTTTTAGGATAGGTGACAGCGACTTTATATATGCTTAAAAATACAAGTATTTAATACTGCTGCTAGAAGATTTAATTCTTCAGCAACAATACCAAAAACTTAACAACAATTATAGATTCGATAAAGATGTATATATATAATATTCAATAATGGTAAAGTCACACTTATCAATGCAAGTATACGTATCACTCAAGTAATATAGGGCTCTAATGGAGTCTTAGATATCAATCCCACAGGGAGTAATACGTATCACTCAAGTAATATAGGGCTCTAATGGAGTCTTAGATATCAATCCCACAGGGAGTAATAATATCGCACAAGTAATATAGGGCTCTAATGGAGTACTAGATATCAATCCCACAGGGAGTGGTTTAGAACTAGCTCAAGTAATATAGGGCTCTAATGGAGTCCTAGATATCGATCCCACAGGAAGTGGTTTAGAAACTCAAGTAATATAGGGCTCTAATGGAATAAAGTCACACTTATCAATGCAAGTATACGTATCGCTCAAGTAATATAGGGCTCTAATGGAGAGTCCTAGATATTGTCAACGCAAGTATACATATCGCTCAAGTAATATAGGGCTCTAATGGAGTCCTAGATATCGATAGGGAGTAATATTAGAGGCTACGAACTAAGAATTTTAGAAAATCAATACTTAATCAGTAATTCAAATTTCTTTTCTGTCACTGATAGGCAATCAAAATAAATATGTAATTCTAAAAACTCTTAAATAATTAATTATACTAATAAAGTTTCTAATGTGAAATTCAATAAATAAGAAAACATCATTCTCCTTGCCAAAAAATTATAGTGAATGGATAAAGTGAATCAGTTTTAATTGTATTGTGTCAAATAGGAGCATACATATTCTTTACCCTTTGGTCCAGGCATAAAGAACATTAACTAATCCTATGCTTGGTTACTGAATATGCAACTAGGCTGGGAGGATACCGGCTCTCACTTCGGTTCTCCCACATTCCCCTCGCCTTAGGGCTAACATCTACACTTCAGCACCCAAACGATAGGACCAAATTAGGGATTTTAGTTTGTCACTCTAAAATCTCCAATTCTACGCCCGATAATTTTATTTCCCTATTAGATTTTAGTTTGTCACTCTAAAATCTCCAATTCTACGCCCGATAATTTTATTTCCCTATTTAATTTGCTCACTAACTTTCAAGGACTTTGACCTCCCTAAATCTTGGATGTAATCTTCACCTTAGTTGTAAAACTATATTTATTTGCACCCAATTTCCAAGGGCTTTGACCTCCTTGAATCTTGGATGTAATCTTCACTTTAGTTGTAAAACTCAACCATATCAAGGGCTTTGACCTCCCCGAATCTTGGATGTAATCTTCACTTTAGTTGTAAAACTCAACATATAAAGGCTTTGACCTCCCTGAATCTTCGATGTAATCTTCACTTTAGTTGTAAAACTCAACATATTGAGGGCTTTGACCTCCCTGAATCTTGGATGTAATCTTCACTTTAGTTGTAAAACTCAACTTATTTTAACAAAAGCTTTGACCTCCCTAAATCTTGGATGTAATCTTCACTTTAGTTGTAAAACTCAACATATTTAAGGACCTCCCTGAATCTTGGATGTAATCTTCACTTTAGTTGTAAAACTCAACATATTTTAACGAATACCTCCCTGAATCTTGGATGTAATCTTCACTTTAGTTGTAAAACTCAACATATTTTAAAAAATTCTCTCTGAATCTTGGATGTAATCTTCACTTTAGTTGTAAAACTCAACATATTTTAACAAATTATTTTAATCTTGGATGTAATCTTCACTTTAGTTGTAAAACTCAACATATTTTAACAAATCAATTCAATCACCAAGTTTACGCCTGATAATTTTATTTCCCTATTTATTTGCACCCAACTTTCAAGGACTTTGACCTCCCCACCCGATAATAATATTTCCCTATTTATTTGCACCCAACTTCCAAGGGCTTTGACCTCCCTGAATCTGATAATATTATTTCCCTATTTATTTGCACCCAACCCTTAGTTATTTATTTGCACCCAACTTCCAAGGGCTTTGACCTCCCTAAATACCGATAATTTTATTTCCCTATTTATTTGCACCCAACTTCCAAGGGCTTTGACCTCCCTAAATCACAGCCAAACGATAGGACCGAATTGGGGATTTTAGTCTGTCACTCTAAAATCTTCAATTCTACGCCATAGTATTATTTCTCTATTTTCGATAATATTATTTCCCTATTTATTTGCACCCAACTTCCAAGGGCTTTGACCTCCCTAAATCCTTAGTTGGGGATTTTATTCTGTCACTCTAAAATCTCCAATTCTACGCCCGATAATATTATTTCCCTATTAGATTTTAGTTTGTCACTCTAAAATCTCCAATTCTACGCCCGATAATTTTATTTCCCTATTTAATTTGCTCACCTTGTCACTCTAAAATCTCCAATTCTACGCCCGATAATTTTTATTTCCCTATTTATTTGCACCTAACTTTCAAGGACTTTGACCTCCCTAAATCTTGGATGTAATCTTCACCTTAGTTGTAAAACTATATTTATTTGCACCCAATTTCCAAGGGCTTTGACCTCCTTGAATCTTGGATGTAATCTTCACTTTAGTTGTAAAACTCAACCATATCAAGGGCTTTGACCTCCCCGAATCTTGGATGTAATCTTCACTTTAGTTGTAAAACTCAACATATAAAGGCTTTGACCTCCCTGAATCTTCGATGTAATCTTCACTTTAGTTGTAAAACTCAACATATTGAGGGCTTTGACCTCCCTGAATCTTGGATGTAATCTTCACTTTAGTTGTAAAACTCAACTTATTTTAACAAATTAAACAAATCAATTGTCAGATTAAAAGTAAATTCTCACTTTAGTTGTAAAACTCAATATATTTTAACAAATCAATTGGCCAAATTGAAAGTAAATTACCACTTTAGTTGTAAAACTCAACATATTTTAACAAATCAATTGGCCAGATTGAAAGTAAATCAAGATCTTTCCCTATTTATTTGCACCCAACTTTCAAGGGCTTTGACCTCCCTGAATCTTGGATGTAATCTTCACGATAGTTTTAAAACTCAACATATTTTAACAAATTAATTGGCCAGATTGAAAGTAAATTAAGATCTTTGTAAAAAGCAACATATTTTAACAAATCAATTGGGCAGATTGAAAGTAAATTAAGATAGAAGTGAAAGATTATCACAATTTCTTTAACATTTTCATGGCTCAACCAATTCAAATCACCATTTCAAAAATCTCAAGATAAGGAGAAAGACAGAGAAAACTACTCAGAACTCATGGGGAAGATACGACAAAACTCTGAATTTATATAAAAACAAAGTCATACAAACTACAACAAGTAAATAACACTTATCTTTAATTCCTCCCCAACAAAACTCCTAGAAGTTCCCCTGAATCTCTTCCTTTCTTTACAACACATATAATTCTTCTTCGAAACAGCAAGGAGGAAGAAATCTCTCACTTTCCCCCCACTCTTACAATCTCTCAAAGAATTCCTCTCAATCTAACCCTAAATTAAACTCTCTACACACTATTAGGGCTCTTGGACGCTGTTCGAACTTTTGAACTCTTCGAACTCCCTCCATGTTCGGCCAAAATCTTCTTTTAAAGTTGTAGAAGAGTCTTCCCAAGAGTTGCCTAAGCATCCCTCCAAAAATTGTCCACATTCAATGCACCTTTTGAATTAACCGTCAATCTCGCAGTCGGCAGCCTCCAAGGCGCCGCCGGTGGGCCTTCTAAAATAATTGGGTGGAGTCTCGAAAAAATCTCGTCGTCGGCGTCGTCGGGCTCGTCGTCGGCGCCTTAGTTCAATTCTTCATATTTTGGTCCTTTTCGCTCCAAATTCGCTTTTTTTTGCATCTTTTGGCTCTAATGACCATAATTCATCATACATGCAACAAAACATCAAAAATACCCTTCTTTAAAGTGTAATATCTTCAAAAACAGTATAAAATAGTTATGAAAATCTCAATATATTTTCCTTTGGTCAAAATCCCTCAAACTTAACTATTACTTATCCTCAAGTAATTTTAGTACTACATAAAAGTTATGATCTATTGTAGTAAAGTTTTAATTCAGAAATACTATAAGTTTGATTTAAATAAATACCATAGTGAGATTTTCAGAAAAAATTCAAGTAATTAAATTAACTCTGTAGCTACAAGATTATCTAGCCATCAAGTTTATGAGTTCTAGTCTTCTATTCATTTCAAGAATGACTATGTAATATTAAGTCACTTAGAATATTCAAATGGAACTTCATGAGAAAACTACTAGTAAATGATCTAATCCATAAATATAAGTTCAGGAATGTATTTAGGTTTTCCCTTTCGTAGGTCCAGTGAAGCCAATTTTTTATTAGGCATCTCCTCAAGCTTCTCCTCACTTTCATTTTTTTTTCTTTTCTCCTTTTCATTTGGATTGCTTTCAATCCTATATATTTTTCTTTTCTTTTAGGGATTGTTGTCAATCCTTTCTTTTTTCGTTTTTTCAAGTGAGGATTATTATATCTGGATAGTCTTTAATGATTTTGACATCACCTTTCTTTCCCTAAATTTGAAACTCAAAGCATTCCTTTACCTTATAAACATTTCATAGTTTTTATTTTCAAGTGAGGATTACTATATCTGGATAGCCTTTAATGATTTTGAACTTCACTTTTCTTTTCCTAAATTTGAAACTCAAAACACTCCTTTACCTTATAGATATTTCATAGTTTTTACATCATTGAGCCCCAATCTTTTCTTCTACATTATTGATCCCCAATCTTTTTTTCTCAAATGAATTTCCAGATTCTTAACACTTCAAAATATAGTTTCCTTTACTTTAAATAGTTAACTATAATCTTACTCTCTTATACTAAATATCTTAATCTAAAAAATTAATTTTCATTACAAAAATATTCCTTCACTAAATATCTTAATCCACAAAATTTATTTTCATTACAAAAAAAATTCTTTTAAATCTATCATAATATTTAAATATCTACAAAATATAGTTATCTGAATTAAATTCACTACATAAANTGAGGCTTGTAATGCTTAAAAATAGAAAAATAGGAAAAAATGAAAAGGGAGAAAACAAGAGAGTTTCACCTAATAATTGGTTATCAAATCTTATTCATATCTTAAAAATGACATCTTTTTCCTGTTGGCAACAAAATAGTGGAGAGGCATTTACATACATACCACCCAATTCCTACCTATTTACACCACTCAAATCTTTCATATCACATCAATAATATCACTATTTAACTTTTAAAAATTAAAATGCACCATTTCATACATGTAAAAATTAAAGTTTAGGGTGTTAGATGTGTAAATGCATATGAATTCCACAGATAAATTCATAAGAGACCAACCTCTTCAATAAAATCCTGATTGGGAGGAGCTGGCCTTCTTTTAATAGCAACAATCATTCCATCCTGAAGCAGACCCTTGTATACTTCCCCAAATATTCCATGACCAATTAGATTAATATCACTAAAATCCTTTGTTGCTATATTGAGTTCTCCTAGTCCAAAACGACGCGATCCTTGCACTCCCGGTAGGTATGAAGAACTCTCTTGTGCTGATAATTCAACACTTTGTCCAGCTGAATCATATAAAAGATTCATCAGAAGATCATTAAAGTACAAAAGAAACCATATATTTACATTTTCTACCTTGTATGGATGGCTCTGATGAGTTACTTTCTGATGTTCGTGAATTTCNCTGGCTTCCGAGAGTCACTGTAGTCGTTCCTTCGCCCCTGATCGTCGTCAGATTCAGCTCTTTCTCGCGAATTCGATCGAGTTCCGAAACCAAATAGCTCGACGGAGGCCGTCCATCCCCGATCGGATTCAAACACCAGACAATTAGCCGCAGGAATTCTCTTACGCATTCAGTGGTGAAGCTGCTGCTCATTCTTTGATCCACAATGCTGGTAATGTCGCTCGTTTCCTCATAGTTTTGAACCTTCATATGAAACAGACATTATCAATGGAGTAAAACCAGACTGCATTTGCATATCTAACAACTGAACTTTAATTTTTTTTTTTCTTTTACATTTTGTTTAGACGTCATCCTCTCTCATATTAAGTTAGATAAATTGAGATAATTTTGCATTGAGCTTCTGCATTAATGCCGGAGTAAGTTGAATACGAACAGATTGTTCAACCAGAATATGCACGGATATAAAATACGTATATAAAGAGCATAAATTTCTTCACAATATTTCTATGAAATCTACTATAGCAATGCATAAAACATCATTTAAATACCCATTTTCGGACGCTTTGCTCGGATTTAACTTCATTTCCAGTAACTAACTCCATAAGAAACACTCCAAAGCTATATACATCACTCTTTACAGAAAATCTTCCAAACTCCCTCACCCTGCAAAGAAAAAAAAAAGAAGATGATGAGATGTGATTCGAGCTCGTATGTTACATAAGCTCGAGATCTAGCTTAGCCTAACTAGGCTTGAGGGCTTGTGAGTTAGCTCGCTTACATTACTTGATCTTAATTTTCGTGTAATAGATAAATTTTCAAGATACTTTTACCAAAATCGAGTTTTCTAGCCGAGCTCAAGTCAGGCATAACTGCCACAAGCCGAGTTCGAGCTCAAGTTATGAGCTCCAACTCGAGCCAACCATACATGTCACGAGCCAAGCTCAAATTTAGTATGGCTTGAGCTTGACTCAACTCATTTACAATCCTAAATTCATAACACTTGAGTTCTTCTACAACAACATGAGCATATAGTAAAATTAAGTTTATCTTCTTACCCAGGATCGAGAAAAGGATCATCGAGTGTAATTTGAGACGAGGCAACACCATCGACTCGATATAGTAAGATTCGAAGTCCAGCATCTGCCACTTTTGGAATAAAGTCCTCATCAACTAGGACATTTCCTGTTTTGAAGTTCATATGAACCAGAGGGGGAGTAAGAGAATGCAAATGATCCAAGCCTGTTCACCATAAATAAAACCAGACATCAGATATAATTTCCAAATTCCGAAACTGTGGATGAATCGATGATAGACTTTAAACCCAAGAAAAGAAGCATTTACATACATACCACCTACTTCCTAAGTATTTATATATCTAACACCTAAAGTTTGATTTTTTTTGCATTTATACCACCAAAATCTTTCAAATCACATAAAAAATAGCACTATTTTAACTTTTGAAAAAGTGAATTACACCTTTTCATGCATAGTTAAAAGTGACACATATGGAAAAGTTGAAGTTTAGGTGATGATATGCAAATAGATTGGAATTAAGTGGTATGCATGTAAATCTTCCAAATATATATNTGGAAAAATTGAAGTTTAGGTGATGATATGCAAATAGATTGGAATTAAGTGGTATGCATGTAAATCTTCCAAATATATATATATATATATTAGGTTTCACCAAATTAGGTTGGATTACATTTTGCAACTCTAGGAAAAGAAACCAATACCAGTGTAACCATGAATGCCACTGGTTTTGCAAATCATCACCTTTGGCTGCACCAGAAGCAATGGAAAGCCTGTTCTTGAACTCTAGCCTACTAGCTGAGGCCTGACTCCCTCCTGCCAATGAAAACCAGAGGATACAACTGGTTTGAATCTTTTTTATTTCAGGATAAACATACCACACAATTCTTATGTGTTTACATATGTAACACCAAAACTTTCATATTTACATTTATAACACACCTTTTCATGCATAGGGTTTCATAAAAGTGCAAATATCAAACTTTGGATGTCGGATATGTAAATTCATAAGAATTAAGTCGTATGTCAGTAAATTTTCCCCTTTCTAACCAAAAAGTTCTATAAAATTAGAGAGTAATAGAAGGAGACCATATAAGTGTGCAGAAACACTCCCATTTGGTATGTACTCATAGATTAGCATTTGCAAATCACTTTCCTGGCTGTAACCGAGTAGACTCACTAAATTCCGATGCCGAATTGACGATAAATACCGTACCTGACAGTTCATTTGATCGAATTAGAACAATATGTTTCGATACGAAATAGACAAGGATATAAAGTCCAAATGTGAAAGCCAAATAAGAGCATAACAAATGTTAAATGTATTTCAATTGCTTCATAAACAAACTTAAAGAAAACGAGGCTTGTAATGCTTAAAAATAGAAAAATAGGAAAAAATGAAAAGGGAACGAAACAAGAGAGTTTCACCTAATAATTGGTTATCAAATCTTATTCATATCTTAAAAATGACATCTTTTTCCTGTTGGCAACAAAATAGCGGAGAGGCATTTACATACATACCACCCAATTCCTACCTATTTACACCACTCAAATCTTTCATATCACATCAATAATATCACTATTTAACTTTTAAAAATTAAAATGCACCATTTCATACATGTAAAAATTAAAGTTTAGGGTGTTAGATGTGTAAATGCATATGAATTCCACAGATAAATTCATAAGAGACCAACCTCTTCAATAAAATCCTGATTGGGAGGAGCTGGCCTTCTTTTAATAGCAACAATCATTCCATCCTGAAGCAGACCCTTGTATACTTCCCCAAATATTCCATGACCAATTAGATTAATATCACTAAAATCCTTTGTTGCTATATTGAGTTCTCCTAGTCCAAAACGACGCGATCCTTGCACTCCCGGTAGGTATGAAGAACTCTCTTGTGCTGATAATTCAACACTTTGTCCAGCTGAATCATATAAAAGATTCATCATAAGATCATTAAAGTACAAAATAAACCATATATTTACATTTTCTACCTTGTATGGATGGCTCTGATGAGTTACTTTCTGATGTTCGTGAATTTCTCTGACGAAAAAGACAGTACCACACGAAGAAAATCAATATCACAACCAATGCCAAGGCTCCTGCAGCACTTCCTAGAGCTGCTGCAAGAGTCATTGACATCTGGTCTCAGATCGACCTTATCGCTATTGAGCTTGCCTTCAAAATTATGAGATTTTATGCATTGTACCTGAAATCAAAATACAAGCACTTATCATCAGGTCCCTAAGTGAGAAGTAAGAAAGTATTCTTTATTTTAACAAAGAACAAACTAGCATGCTAATTCTATAAAACATATTAGTCGCTTATCTAGGATTTGTTTGGGATAGTTTTCTGTCAATTTTTCTTTTCAGTCTGCCACCATATTTTTGTTTGGGGAATTGTTTTCGTGCTGCTTCCTAAAAATTCTTGTGGTTAAAAGCTGCTTTTTGCAATCAGATTTATTAAAGTGCGGTAGTTGTAAGAATGTTGTTCTCTGAGTTTTCTCTTAAAAAAAATACTTACAATTTACACCATAATTTTTTAAGAAGTTTTTTCCCTACCACAACTTTACAACTATCTTTAGAAAAGATTGCAGTCATCCCAAACGGAACCCTTTGTGAAAATTATTCATAATATGCTCTCTAGATGGCAGGTCTTAAGATATATTCAGGTTGCCTCCATTGTGATATAGAGATCGAAGCAGAGAAATCCTATCAATAAATGTAAGCATAAGGTTGTTTATAATTAACTCCTCCCTACACTTGTATTAATGTTAGCTCATTGCATTTGGTTACATGATATGTTCACAAAAGGTTGGATTTGGACTAATAGTTAGGTCTCCATTGCGATTCGGAAGTCACACCTTCGAGTCATCGAAACTACCTCCCAATATATTCAAGGGTAAGGATGCATGCCTTTTAATTGTCGTAAAACTAAGAATCTCTAGTAGTCGATGTGAGTACGAAAAAAGTAATAATAATAAAATGGATGCGTGCTGAAATTGTTAAAAGTGGAGTGAGGCATGAAGGGACAAGATTCATTCCAAGGAAAGTACAAAAAATATTGTGGAAGAATCACAAAAGGAAGAGGAGCATTTACATGCATAGCACGCAATTCTTATGTATTTACATCTCTCACACCCAAACGTTCATATTTACACAAAGTACTTAAAACTTTAATATCAAATAAAAAATAGCGTTAACATCACTTTTTAAAAGTGAAATCAGCAAGTGCTATGTATGTGCATATGAAATTTTAGTTGAAAGATATGTAAATCATAAGAAGTGTGTGCTACGTATGTAAATTTCCCCAAGAAAAATGGATAGATGAAAGCTAATAATGTAACATGGCTCGAGTTTATGGTAAAAGTCTCACAAGCTAGAGTTAAAAATTCACATAGCACTTAACCAAAGTAAGCAATAGCGAGTTCCTAAAGCTCAAACTGACACCAAATACATGGGATAGGCTAACAATAACGATGACGAACATTGGCACATAGATTTGGGCTTTCGAAACACAGAAATATTAAAAATTGGGGAATTTACATACATACCACACAATTATTATGTATTTATACATCGAACTCCTAAACTTTCATAAATCTACATCCAATAAATAAATCAAAATAAAACGCCTCCCCTCAAATGAGATTTGTACTGAACAACACATCAAAATAACATGCAAATCTACATCAAATTAACCATGCTCCTCAATATCCAGATAAAATCCACACCTCACATGCATTGGTGGGCATTTACATGCATACCACTCAATTCCTAAATATTTTTATATCCNCGAGGATTGAACGAAAAATTTACAAAGGGCAGTGCAGGAAATGAGCGGAATGTTTGCAATGGAAAGCTGTGGGGTTGTTAGCAAAACAAGACAGCTATGTTGACGTTTTTCCTACCAAAATAAAATTTTAAAACAAATTTCTGAGAAGAGAGAGAGAGAAGAGAGAGAGAGAGAGAGAGGGTGGAGGAAATAACGGCTACCTCTAGGTTTGAGCTGCCNGAAGAGAGAGAGAGAGAGAGAGGGTGGAGGAAATAACGGCTACCTCTAGGTTTGAGCTGCCNAGAGAGAGAGAGAGAGAGGGTGGAGGAAATAACGGCTACCTCTAGGTTTGAGCTGCCCCTTCTCCACCCTCCAACTACTTCAATTATCTTCTTTATCAAGAGAGTTGGTTTTGGATTAAAAAAAAACTGTTTGGTATTTCTGTAAGGATTAAAACTAGTGTGTAAGGAGTTGGGAAGTTTGCTCTATTGGTCGTCATTAGAAACATACAAGTGCAACACAGCTGTCTTACTGTATTTATTAATGCGGACGCCGTTGGGTTTTCAAGATCCAACCCACATGGAGGGAGCCCATTTTACATGATTTATGATTTATTTTCATTCATTTTTTTTTGGGGATAATTACATACAAGCCATCCCAAATATTGATATTTATAACCTAAACGTTAGGTAATTTCTTTTTGAAATACCCAACCGATGCATTTACATGTGCCACCATTGAACTTTTGAGAATTTGATAAAAATGAAAAATATGAGTTGGGGTTTGACCATAATCTGTTATACTTGATTGAGAATTTGAACAATGGATGAAAGAAGATGTTACATTTGTAAATAACAATGTTTCAATTGTTTTGTATGTAATTACCCTTTTTTTTTACCATTTACATACATGCAATGCAATTCTTATCCATTTATTCATCGAACGCATAAATCTTAATTTTTTGTTTATATTTATATCACCTATATTTTTCATTTTACATTAGAAATATCATTATCTTAATTTTTTTATAAATGAAATAGACCTTTATATACATATCTAAAAGTTAAAGTTTAGATTTTTTATATGTAAACACATAAGAATTAAGTGTTATGCATGTAAACCCTCCTTTTTTTGTTTATTAACTTTGTTTCATTGTCATTTTCCTTTCAGGATGTGCTAGATGATATATACAAGTAGGTTGGGATTTTTTTTTCATAAATTATGATTATTTGGTGTGGTTAATTAGCAGGTGATATATCTTTATATGTTTAGTGTTGATTGCTGACCTAAACTTATAAATTGCATTGCTCGTATATATGTGATTAAGGTCATGATGGAATATTACATGTATAATTGATTTTATATATCCAAGTTACATTTCCCTTATTATTTTTAAATACATTAGGCATATGTTTATGTTTTAGATTCAAGATTGTATTATATCTTATTGAATGATAAAAAATAAAGTATTAATCTAACAAAGAAAATAATCATTTAATGTGCACATTTAATAATTTCTTAAAATGGGGAGCTGTTTATGGATGACTACACTGAAATAAAGGTAATAATAAGTCATTGGCTAGCTTACTGGTGTAGATCAGTAGAAAGAGTGGAGCTAAAATTCAGTAAGAAGAGAGGGCAGAGGGAGAGAGGGAGAGAGGGAGAGGAATGAGGAGATTATCATCATAATTATCAAATTCAATATGATTATACATGTATGTATATAGAGTGACAACTTATTACAAAGAAGTTCAAAAATAATTTAGAAATTAGATAAATATTAAACAATGCAATTAAAATAATTGTGATATACATACCTAACATTCAAAAATTTACATTTGGAGTCATAAAACTGTGATTTATTATATGAGAAATATATATTAGCCTAATTATCACTTGTGTGAATCATGTTTTATTGTTATTGTTTTACTTATCTCCTCTACTTATCATGCTTCTATTAGCAAGTTTTATTAGGAGATAGATGAAACTCATGTGAACACAAATAAATAAAATAAAAGCATAAAATAGAAAATTAACATTGACACCTAAAAGCACACAAGAATTTTATGCAAATTCGTCCAATTTATGACTACGTCACATTGCAATTACTACAAATTTCACTACTAATCATAAAGAATAAATAAAGGAGAATAGTCAAAATATAATTAAAATTTTAAAATTTCTTAATGAAATACTTATAAATATTAGAGAATCAGTTCTTCCTTGAACCCCCATTTGGGGACTCGTCGTCCCTCTTCTAATGTTTGTGGAGACACTGAATCTTCATTGCACGTCTTTTTCATAGGGCTAAAATTAAGCTTAACAACTCTTAACACTTTTAAGATATCAATGCTTTGTTATGGAATTTAGAAAAAGCGAAGGGTCCACTTTGTAAAAAAGTACTCTTTTTAAGCTAACACTGCAAGCAAAAAAATAGAGAGGGTGAGACCAATAAACAAAAAGTCTACCTTTAGAGAATTTTATTAGCATAAATAACATGACATTATGCCATTACTTTATTTGTGCCGTTACTTTTTATTATTTATTGTGCTCTTTAAACTATACATTAGAAGATAGTACCGTTACCTTTTTTAATGAAGTAGTTGTTTCAAGCAAGTCAATTCAATTAATTAGACATTAAAAATAGAACAACCATTGGGGTTAAGTATATAGCTTGTGTCAAATTAAATAATTATAAATTTACTTTTTCGTGCTAAAATAGGGCTGGATATATAATAGGATTATTAACATACATAACACTTAATTCCTATGAATTTAGATATCTAACACACATGCTACTTTATTTGTGCATGGAAAGGTGTATTTCATTATTTGAAGGTCAAAATAGTGATATTTTTTTATATGAAAATTTTGGATGGTATAAATGNCGGTTAAGTATATAGTTTATGTCAAATTAAATAATTATAAACTTATTTTTTCATGCTAAAATAGGGCTGGATATATAATAGGATTATTTACATACATAACGCTTAATTCCTATGAATTTAGATATCTAACACCTATGCTACTCTTTTTGGTGCATGAGAAGGTGTATTTCATTATTTGAAGGTCAAAATAGTGATATTTTTTTATATGAAAATTTTGGATGGTATAAATGTTAAAAATAAAATTTAGCTATTAATTATGTAAATATATAGAAATTGGGGGTATGTATGTAATAATGTAAATGTTCATATATAATATATGTCAGAGTGATCTGAATGTACCAAGTAGATAAAATAACAAAAGTAAATTTAAATGAACTGATCATGTACGATCAATAAATAAAATACAAGGGTGTAAAAAAAATTAATGCAGAAGATAGATAGAGTGGTTAAATTATCTAGATATGATACAACTATGAAATAAAAAAAGAAATTATTTTACATTTTATTATTTTTCAACAGGCTGAACAAATAAATCCCAAATCCCCTCAAAGGTTATATATATATATATGTCATAAAACTATGAATCTCTGGTAGTCGATGTGAGCACGAAAAAANTTTTTTTGTGCATGAGAAGGTGTATTTCATTATTTGAAGGTCAAAATAGTGATATTTTTTTTATATGAAAAATTTGGATGGTATAAATGTCAAAAATAAAATTTAGCTATTAATTATGTAAATATATAGAAATTGGGGGTATGTATGTAATAATGTAAATGTTCATATATAATATATGTCAGAGTGATCTGAATGTACCAAGTAGACAAAATAACAAAAGTAAATTTAAATGAACTGATCATGTACGATCAATAAATAAAATTAATGCACAAGATAGAGAGAGTGATTAAATTATCTAGATATAATACAACTATGAAATAAAAAAAAAATTATTTTACATTTTATTATTTTTCAACAGGCTGAACAAATAAATCCCAAATCATATATATATATATATATATATATTTGAGATAACTATTATTTTTTATTTTAATTTTGTGTTTGACATATTTAATAGATATGCATCTAAAAAATATATTTATAAATTTAAAAATATAAAAAAAAAACATAAAATAAAAAATAAAATTGATCCCAAGTAAACACTTAGCGAATGGAAAAAAAGAAAAAGAAAAAAAATATATACATCAACCCATTTCATGTACAAGTTATAATATATTGAGAAAATCTAAATATTTTATTTTATATAGTATAATAAAAAAGGCAGCATAAACTGAATTATATAAAATAAATATTATATCTTATTGAACAGTATATTTCGATGCTTGACGGCTGTGATTGAATCATCGGTGCAAATTATTCTGATGAATG
>JXCR01105208.1:38692-55978 GCA_002079205.1 Phalaenopsis hybrid cultivar
TATATATATATATATATAGTTTAGAGGCCATATGAGATAACTATTACTTTTTATTTTCATATTGTGTTTGACATATTTAATAGATATGCATTTAAAAAATATATTTATAAATTTAAAACTATAAAAAAACAAAAAACATAAAATAAAAAATAAAATTGATCCCAACTAAACACTTAGCGAATGGCAAAAAAGAAAAAGAAAAAAAAAAAGGTATACATCACCCCATTTCATGTACAAGTTATAATATATTGAGAAAATCTAATTATTTTATTTTATATAGTATAATAAAAAAGGCAGCATAAACTGAATTATATAAAATAAATATTATATCTTATTGAACAGTATATTTCGATGCTTGACGGCTGTGATTGAATCATCGGTGCAAATTATTCTGATGAATGGTCTAAGCATTCTGATTGTATTTAGATGGTACTTCTCGTACTTTTTGAATCACCTATTGGTTCTATAAACCATTGAAAATATGAGAGATAAAATGGCTATGATATATATAAATTTTTCTATATAGAGATAAGAGAAGATAGCAATTATAAAGGGAAATATAATAAAAAAGAATATCTTCAATAATGAAGGTATATTATAATAATAAACTTAATAGATTTTTATTATAATTACTATATGAGTATGTGTAGTAGCCATGAAATATTTTTCCTATTTATATGAGAGACGATACAATGATGATATTATATTTTTTCCACTATTCATAAGAGGGTCGTGCTAGGTTATTTCTAATATTCTTACATATATAGGTCATTGTCGACCGCCTACTTTCTAGCTTGGCTGGTTAATCTTAGTTGGCTTCGGGTTGACGAGATCAATTTGGTCAGTTGAGCTTAGTCTTTATGAGTCGGTCGGTTGAGCTAGCTTGGTTGTCAACATTGATCCCTGGTGAGGAACCTCTAGAACATTCATGGGATGGTTGGAGAAAATATGTAACTTGGATTTCCTTTGGATTTACTCTACTGAAACGTTGGCTATCCCATCAGGTCAGCTTTTCCTGTGATGGTTGGCTTAGATGTTTTTTCTTGTTTCGTTTGTAACTGAATCGTTCGTGCTTGGATCATTCAGACGTCTTCTTGTCCACCTACGACAGTCGGATTTGGCCTTGTTCGCTTGGCTCGTTTGGCGGAACTTCAATCTTCATTATACTTTTTTCTTCTGGACTGTTAGATCACTTCAAGATCAGTGCTAATACATTTTTTATATACAATATCAAAAAGATATGTGAATTAACTTATTCTCTTTTCAAATCCTTCCATCACTACCTCCATAGCTTTTTCAAAAGAAAAATAATTGGAGTATATAATCATATTCATAGTCTTGATTTTTGTAATGAAAAATTTATGTTCATTATTTAATCCCTATTTATCTTATTTATTATATATTAATTGTTACTTTCTTGTACAAGTGTTTGCCGACATGGTTGTCCCCGTNGTTCTTCTTAAAATTTCTACTTCACGTGGTCTGTAACATTAGGAGCTTTTTATACAAATAAATTATTAGAGAATTTGTTGGGTAATGAAATTTTGAAGTAAGTACAAAATTAAATATTATGCAAACACAATATTTCATTAACACATCCACAATACTAAACAAAATAATGACAATTAAAATGCAAAATAAAAATCACATCACATTACAATTTAACAAATTTCAACTACCACACAAATAATTATAACAATAATTAAAATTAATCCAATTACTACATAAAAATAGGAATAAAAGTACAAACACACAGACATATATTTCTATTACAAAAATTATAAAAGTAAAAGTAAAAGCACATCAACTACTATCAAATGTCAAAATCCCAAATTATATCTTCGTCTCCTTGGTCAGCAGATGGATTGGGTTGATACTAAGTATATCGGGGGCATTCAGGAAAAGTAACATCAGGCTCACCTCTATAGTGTCGGGCCTGAGCTTCGTAGTAAGCTATATCAAAGTCAGAATGTCTCTGAAGGTACTCACTATCATAATCATATCTACGTTCTAAACCCCCAATTCTTTCATTTATTAGCTTTATACTCTTTCGCTGCAAAGTCAACTCATTCATTAAATTCGTCAGGGTAGGAAAACTAGAATAATGAAGGTCATAACTAGTAGAGGGGATATCTCTACTAGTAGAAGGTTCTTGACTCATACTCCTAGTTCTCCATTTTTCATGGGATTCATATGTTTTTAAATTAGCTTTACTAATGGGCTTCATAGGGTAAACCCATTCCTCATCATCTCCAGCTTCCACTCCAGAAAGTTGGCAAAGTGCATAAATGAGGCCAGGATGTCCCAGACCTCCACTTGTTTCAATCCTTGTTGTGGTCAATATATTCTTAAAAATGATTCCCCCCACATTTATATTTCTATTATTCTGAATACAGAAATTTAGAATAGCTCTATCTCTTGTTACCTCACTATGGTGATAAGTCGGTAATAGAGTAGAGGAAATAAGATAGTGTCACACTTTAGATGTGGCATTTAACATGGAAGCAAAAAAATTTACCTGTTCTCGTTGCTTTATCTTCCATGTCCCTTTCCCGTTAATGAGAAAGTTGATAACATCATTCAGTGGGCCCTCCATTGACTGAAGGTTTCATAATGACAGCTATAAGAGTCTGGGACTTCATAAAATGTGTTAATGCGGGCGACACTAAATTCAACGGAAAATCCCCGCACTTGAATGATTCCGTCCTCAGAATAGAACACGTTGGCATAAAACTCTTTCACAATATTAGTAGTAGCCTTATTGGTGGTATAACAAAAATTTTCTCACCTCCGTTCGGTAATAACTCGTTTAATTTCTCCTCCTGGACTCTCAAAAACTCAATCTTGTATACATTTCTTCCCTTCAAATACTAAAGTAAATCTAGATTGAGCCTTCGCATTGACGAAGCGAGACTCGTCAAACTCAAGTCGCCTCTTTTATCGTGGAGCCATTTCAATCTAATCAAAATTATAGAAAAAATCCAAAATATACTTCAAATATGCAAAGAATGGCTTCCAAGAGTGATTCTAAGATTTAAAAACTAAATTCCATTAATTTCCTCCCAATATTTTCTTCACATCCTCAAAATTTTCAGATCTTCTCAATGTGAAAGAAATTCATGATGAAAATTAAATATTTTTAGTTTGGAGTGAAGCTCTTACCAAGAGATGATCAAATCTGGTGTCTAAATGCATTAAAATTGCCCCCAAATCCAATATATTCAAGCCCTAGATTGAAACTTTCATTTTCAAGAGGAAGGGGATGATGAATAGTGGCAGATGACTGGTCAAAATTGCGGTTAAAGGTGCATTTTTGGGATCTTGCTGTTGGTGGGGTCTTCGGCGCTGTCAGCGAGCTCTATTGAACTAATATCCTAAGTCTCGGGAAAAGTCTGCCGTTGGAGGCGTCGAGGGCGCCGTCGGCGAGCTTTATTGAATTGGTTCAATTTATGGATTTTTGCAATTTCGATCAATTTCAAGCCTCAACGACATCCGTTCAATCATTATAGACATAATTTTAAGTGATTAAATAATGTACTATCACAAATAAATAATCACAACACAAAACATCACAATTATATATAAATTCCAAGGGTTACTATACACAACACACCTAAGTTTGGTATTTTCTCAACCTTAATACATTAATTCAACATCGCAATTCAAGCCACAACAATCAAAATGCTGAAAACAAACATCCTATGCTCAGTCTCAACTATACAGAGATCTAAAAGAAAAACTCTAAAGGAAAGCAAACATAAAGTTCAAACCAAATTACATACATAGACATACAGGTAGCAAGGTAAATCAACTACTCTTCAGATTCAGTTCTAGATGCTCCTCTGAGATCACCCATTGATTGAACATGAACGAAGAGGTTATAGAAGGGTCGGTATGGAAATTTGTCAGTAGAGTCCTCTTCTATCAATTTCATACTTCTCATCAATCGTATCAAACTTCCTTCAATATGTTGAGAGTGATCAAAATGTTCTTTCATCCTCTAGTCTAGATGATCGAAGAAATCAGAGATATTGTTAATTATATTCATAACATTTTGTACCTCTTTCTCCAATTTCTTGATTCTGAAAAGGATCACTAGTGTCTTGTCCGTGACTAAAGATTGAATAGGCAGTGAATTCTGAGATGATTGATCCACCATAATAGTCATATCATTTTCATCTTCATTGGCTGGGAATCTCTCAGTTGGGTTCAAAGGCTTCCAAGGTAGAAGTACATTTTCTCAATTCTCATAAGATACTTGGAACTGACTGCAAAGTAAGAAAATCGTTGAAGGATGTCCAAGCCCATAGGTTGATCCAAGAACGATCAGGCCCAAACATACTTCACAATTATAGATCTAATATCGATTGACAGTCCCATTTGAATGAAATAATTTAAAATAGCACTTTCCTTAGTAACTTTTTCGATCTTCACCAGCGGTAAAAGTTTTACAGAAATGAAGAAGTGCCAGTGTTTAGAAATGGGGTTTAGAAGTGTCACAGAAAAACTAACATACATGTTTTCCCTCATTTCCCAGTTTTCAGTTTCGTCCGTTAAATATTGGTAGATCTCATTCATTTGGTTTCTTGTCAGGACGAAGTTGGAATAATGGCAGACAGGCACATTCTCGATCATGTATAACTCATTAATCCGTGTAGGAGTAAAAGTTATTCATCTACCTCACACATAGACAACTCCTTAGTTGATTCCATGCAAATTAGCATAAAATTCCTTCACCACAGAAACAACTATGGCAGCTGTAGTGTAGCACTTCAATTGTCATCGATGGATTATTCATTCTTAATTTACGAATCCTTGTTCTTTGATTAATCTTTTTTTTGTCAGTACTTTGTTGAAGATTCGCTGCGCCTCCGCACTAATGAACTTTCTCCGGTTGAACACTCGCATTCTATGGTTTTCAGGGGAATTGGACGCCATAAGAATGAGTTTAGTGGAGTTTCACTTCGTCTTTGGGGAAATATGAACTTAAGAATTGAATTGTGAAGTTTAAAAGGAGTAACTCCTGCATAAAACCACCAAAAACCATCCATTCAAACTCCGGAAATCGTCATCCCGCCGGTCTCACCGTCGACGAGCCTTTAGAATTTAATTTTATGGACTCTCGTGAAAAACTCGCCGTCCGTGGCGTCGAGGACGCCGTCGACGCCTAAGGCAAAACTTGCACAGTTTTGCTCTGGTCCGAATGCGTTCCAATTTTTTCTACAGATCCAATTTTTATGATGATTCAAGGGTAAATATGAGTAGTAGAGTTCAATACTACCACAAAATAAAGATAATTTCAAATAAAAACAACAATAATTGTAATAAAAATAAAGATAATTATGGGTTGCCTCCCATAATGCGTTTGGTTTAACGTCGTCAGGCCGACCTATTCAGGTATTACTCAGGTTGACTGATCATTAAAACATCTTTAAAATTTGGCCTTTTACCCTTAAAATATGATTTTAATCCGTGTCCATTTACTTTAAATCTATTACTAGTCTTTTGATCTTCAATTTCAACAACTTTGTAAATACAAACTTGAGTCACAGTAAAGGGTTCTAACCAACGAGACTTCAATTTCCTAGGGAATAACTTTAGCCTTGTGTTGTACAGCAAAACTTCTTATCCTGGTTCAAAGTTCTTCTGGTTAATCTTCTGATCATGCCATAACTTTAGTTTATCCTTATAAATTTTATCGTTATCATAAGATTCATTTCGTAATTCTTCCAATTCATTCAATTGTAACAATCTCTTCTCACCGGCATCTTTCAAATTATAATTGAAATCCTTAATCACTCTAAATATGATTTACGCTCTAATTCTACTGGTAAGTGACAAGTCTTTCCAAAAATTAGTCTGTAAGGAGTCATTCTAATAAGAGTTTTATAAGCAGTCTTGTAAGCCCATAATGCGGTATCCAGTCTAGTGGACCAATCTACTCTACTAGGGTTTACAGTCTTCTCAAGTATTTATTTATTCTCTCTATTAGAAACTTCAGCTAACCCACTGGTTTAAGGGTGATAGGAAGTAGAGATTCTATGAATAATAGTAAACTTTTTTGCCAATCTCTGAATGTATTTATTCCTAAAATGGGATCCTACGTCAGTGATAACCATTCTCAGCATTCCGTATCTAGTGAAAACATTTTTCATTAAAAATCTTGAAACACTTTTAGCGTCACAACTAGGTAAAGCTTGGGCTTCAATCCACTTTGAAATGTAGTCTACTGTAATTAATATATATAATTTCCCAAATGAATAAATAAATGGTCCCATAAAATCTAATCCCCAAACATCAAAAATCTCAACTTCTAACATGAAAATTAAAGGCATTTCATTTCTTCTAGATATATTGTCTACTCATTGGCATTGATCACAAGTTTTTATGTATCTGTAAAAATCTCTAAAGAGAGTAGGCCAATAGAATCCAGCTTGCAAAATTTTATAAGAAGTTTTATCAATCCCAAAATGTCCTCCAAATTCAGAATCATGACATTTTAAAATTTAATAAGTAGTTTTATCAATCCCAAAATGTCCTCCAAATTCAGAATCATGACATTTCTGAATGATTAACTCAGTTTCTTCATAAGGCACGCATCTCCTCATAATAAGATCCTTACATTGTTTATATAAATAAGGCCAAAAATATGCTTTCGCATAATGAATGAATTTCTTTGTTGTTTTAATGTCATCATGAGTGGCAAAATATCACTTACAATGATATTAAAACTATCAGTATACCATGGTATTTTCCACTCATTAATATTATAAAGTTGTTCATCAGGGAAAATGTCTGTAATTTTATTGTCGGTGTCAGATAATTCATGATTTTCTAATCTAGACAAATGATCAGCAATTTGATTATCAGTTCCCTTTCTATCAATAACCACAAGATCAAATTCCAATAATATCCATCTAATTAACCTTGGTTTGGCATCCTTCTTTTGCATCAGATATTTAATAGCAGAGAATCCATCTAATCAACCTTGGTTTTGCATCCTTCTTTTGCATTAGATATTTAATAGCAGAGTGATCAGTATGCACAACACATAAAATTTGATTATCAGTTCCCTTTCTATCAATAACCACAAGATCAAATTTTTGCATCAAAAGTATATCAACCTTGGTTTAGCATCCTTCTTTTGCATTAGATATTTAATAGCAGATTGATCAGTATGCTAACCTTAGTTTTGACATCCTTCTTTTGCATCAGATATTTAATAACAGAGTGATATGTGTGCACAACACATTTAGTCTCATATAAATAAGATCTAAATTTTTCTAAAGCATACACAATGACCAGTAACTCTTTTTCAGTAATAGTATAATTAATTTGAGCATCATTAAGAATTTTACTAGCATAGTATATAACTTTAAAAATCTTTACATACATTTTTTCAAGAACAGCTCCAATAGCATAATCACTAGTATCGCACATCAGTTCAAATGGCTTCTCATAGTTAGGTGAAACTATAATAGGGGTTGCGATTAGTTTTTCTTTTAATAACTCAAAGGCATTTAAATAGTATTCATTAAATTCAAATTTCTTGTCCTTTTCTAAAAGTTGGCCTAGAGGTTTAGTAATTTTTGAAAAATCTTTAATAAAATGTCTGTAAAAACCAACATGTCCAATGAAACTCCTAACCTCTCTTACATTAGTAGGAGGTGTTAGTTTAGATATAACTTGAATTTTTGCGGGTTTGCTTCCATACCATTTTACGAAATTTTATGCCCTAGCACAATTCCTCCCGCAACCATAAATTGACATTTCTCCCAATTTAGAACTAAATTAGTTCTTTCACATAACTCCAATATTCCTCCTTCAACCATAAATTGACATTTCTCCCAATTTAGAACTAAATTAGTTCTTTCGCATAACTCCAAACAAGATAATTTAAGCATGCTCAAATGATGTTCCAAATACGTAAGATAATTTAAGCATGCTTCAAATGATGTTCCAAATACAGAGAAATCATCCATAAATACTTAAGATAATTTAAGCATGCGTCAAATGATGTTCCAAATACAGAGAAATCATCCATAAACACTTTCTTAAGCATGCGTCAAATGCTGTTCCAAATACAAAGAAATAATCCATAAATACTTCCAATCCATCATCAATTAACTTACTAAATATAAACATCATACATCTCTAGAATGTTGCAGGTGCATTACATAATTTGAAAGGCATTCTTCGAAAAGCAAAAGTTCCAAAAGGACTAGTAAATGTTGTATTTTCTTGATCCTCAGGAGCAATAGGAATTTGATGGTAACCGGTATATCCATCTAAAAAAACAAAAATTTGATATTCAATATATAAAAAGCATCCTTCTCCTTGTCAAGAAATTATAGTGAATGGATAAAGTGAATTAGTTCAATTTAGAATCATTCTCCTTGTCAAGAAATTATAGTGAATGGATAAAGTGAATCAGTTCAAATTATATTGCGCCAAATAGGAGCATACCTATTCTTTACCCTTTGGTCCGGGCATAAAAAACATTGACTAATCATTTGGTCCAGGCATAAAGAACATTGACTAATCCTATGCTTGGTTACTGATTCTGCGGCTAAATATTCTTTACCCTTTGGTCCAAGCATAAAGAACATTGACTAATCCTATCAAATATGAGCATACCTATTCTTTACCCTTTGGTCCAGCTAATCCTACGCTTGTTTACTGAATCTACGGCTAGGCTGGGAGGATACCAACTCTCACTTCAGAGCTCCCACATTCCCCTCGACTGAGGGCTAACATCTACACGTCAGCACCCAAACGATAAGACCAAATTGGGGATTTTAGTCTGTCACTCTAAAATCTCCAATTCTTGCCCATAGTATTATTTCTCTATTTTTTGATCTCTCTGAATCTTGGATGTAATCTTCACTTTAGTTGTAAAACTCAACATATTTTAACAAATTATTTTAATCTTGGATGTAATCTTCACTTTAGTTGTAAAACTCAACATATTTTAACAAATCAATTCAATCACCAAGTTTACGCCTGATAATTTTATTTCCCTATTTATTTGCACCCAACTTTCAAGGACTTTGACCTCCCCACCCGATAATAATATTTCCCTATTTATTTGCACCCAACTTCCAAGGGCTTTGACCTCCCTGAATCTGATAATATTATTTCCCTATTTATTTGCACCCAACCCTTAAATGTAATCTTCACTTTAGTTGTAAAACTCAACATATTTTAACAAACTAATTAGTCAGATTGAAAGTAAATTAAGATCAAAGTGAAATATCATCACAACTTCTTTAACATTTTCATGGCTCAACTAATTCAAATCACCATTTCACAAATCTCAAGACAAGGAGAAAGACAGAAAACTACTCAGAACTCATGGGGAAGATACAACAAAACTCAAAACTTATATATAAAAGCAAATTCATACATCTCTAATTCCTCCCCAAGCAAACTCCTCTAAGTTCCCCTGAATCTTTTCCTTTCTTTACAGCACACATAATTCTTCTTCGAAATAGTAAGGAGGAAGAAATCTCTCACTTTCCCTCCACTCTTACAATATCTCGAAGAATTCCTCACAATTAACTTTAAATTAAGCTCTCTACACACTACTAGGGCTCTTGGACGCTGTTCGAACCATCAAACTCCTCGAACTCCCTCCATTTTTGGCCAAATTCTTCTTCTAAAGTTGTAGAAGAGTTTTCCCAAGAGTTGCTTAAGCTTCCCTCCAAAAATCATCCACATTCAATGCACCTTTTGAAATAACTGTTGATCTCGCCGTCGGCGGGCCTTCTAAAATAATTGGCTTGAGTCTCGGGAAAATCTCGTCGTCGACGCCGTTGGCGCCCTAGTTCAATTCTTCATATTTTGGTCCTTCTCGCTCCAAATTCGCTCCTTTTTGCATCTTTTTGCTCCAATGACCATAGTTCATCATACCTGCAACAAAACATTAAAATTACCCTTCTTTAAAGTGCAATATCATCAAAAACTGTATAAAATAGTTATGAAAATCTCAACATATTTTCCTTTCGTCAATAGGTAATAAAACGATCAGTTAACTGAAGAGTTACAGTAGTAGGTGAAATTTCTCCTAAATCCAACATTCGAAAAAATTGATAGAGACATAAGATTAATACTAGCTCCCAAATCACATAAAACTTTTCCAAAAAATTTTTTGCCAATAGCACAAGGAATAGTAAAACTACCAGGATCTTTAAGTTTTTTCTGGAATCTTTTTCTGAATTATTGCGCTACACTCCTCAGTTAAATAACCATGATTTCCTCTTTATTTTGATCTTTAGGATTAACTTCAACGTTACTAGACAAATTTTTTAGAGTTTTATTGCTAAGTGCAGTACAATACATCCCAACTTATTTTAAATGTTTCTAATTGCATCTTCTTGGCTTTGTAATTGTGCTCCTATTTGCACTATTAATTCTTCCATTAAAAATTTCTTCTCCTTACATTGTGAATTACTATTAAAACCTGGAGGGTAATAAGGTTTATAGTTAAAATTTCCTTGATTGTTGGAATTTCTCAATGGGTTTGCAGAGTTGTTCCCCCATTGCTGATTTACAACATTAGAGTTATTATTACTCCAACTAAAATTATGTTATTTTTCCAACCATGATTATAATAATTTAAATATAGATTATTAGTTCGATTTTTTATTACATTTAAAGTTTCATATGATGATTAAGAATCTATTATTTGTCCCAATAAATTTTCCTCAAGCACAGTAGGTATCTGAGAATAATTCAATCCATATTGATCAATCTTCTTTGATATTGCAGCAATTTGAGCAGCCAAAATAGATATTGCATCAGAATCATGAATACTAGAAACTCTTTTTGGAGTTACCCCATTAGGGGCCATTGAAAATTATTAGTGGTCATCTCTTCAATTAAAGAATATGCTTCATCTAATGGTATTGACATTAATGATCCACCAGCAGCATTCAATTATAGATCTAAGATATCCAACTATTCTATTATAAAAAGTTTGAATTATTAGCCAATATGGTAACGCATGGTGTGGACAATTCTTAAGGAGTTCTTTAAATTGTTCACAAGCTTCATAAATTGATTCTCCTTCAAACTGACAAAAAGATGTGATATCATTTCTAAGCTTAGCATTTTTTTATGGTGGTAAATATTTAGATGAAAAATTTTGAGATAATTCTTCGTAATTTCTGATAGATCCAGGTGCTAACAAGTTTAACCACATTTTAGCTTTATCCCTTAGTGAAAAAGGAAAAAAATTTAAGTGTGGCGACATCATTTGACACTCCATCATATTTAAATGTAGCACACAATTCTAGAAACTAGCAAGATGTAAGTTAGGATCTTCAGTTGGTGTTTCTCCAAACTGATTATTTTGTACCATTTGGATAATTGCAGGTATAAGCTCAAATGAATTAGCAGCTACAATAGGGTTTTGTATACTCAAATGAATTTCATTTTTTGTAGGATTAGCATAATCTCTTAAAGATCTCTGATGATATTCATTTTCAATTCTTGGATTATTTAAGTTTATAGCCATATTGTTCAAATTTTCTAGCTCTTATTGTTGTTTTAAATTTTTTTCTAATAGTTCTTTCTAACTCTGAATCGTAAGGTACTAAACCATCAGACCTTAAACCATGCATACATGACCAGTGAATTTATATATGCTTAAAATACAAGATAAATATGGACGTAATAAATATTCAATAATTGTAAAGTCACACTTATCAACAATAAGATAAATATGGATGTAATAAATATTCAATAATTGTAAAGTCACACTTATCAACGCAAGCGTATCACTCAAGTAATATAGGGCTCTAATGGAGTCTTAGATATCAATCCCACAGGGAGTAATAATATCGCACAAGTAATATAGGGCTCTAATGGAGTACTAGATATCAATCCCACAGGGAGTGGTTTAGAACTAGCTCAAGTAATATAGGGCTCTAATGGAGTCCTAGATATCGATCCCACAGGAAGTGGTTTAGAAATCAAGGAATATAGGGCTCTAATGGAGTCCTAGATATCGATCCCACAGGGAGTAGTTTAGAACCGTGAACTAAGATTTTAGGAAAGCAATACTTTAATCACAACAACGAAGTTCAATTTGCTTATCTGTCACTTATAGGCAATTGAAATAAATATATTATTTTAATAACTATTAAATAACTAATGATCCTAAGGAGGGTTTATATATGATATTCAATATATAAGAAAGCATCCTTCTCCTTGTCAAGAAATTATAGTGACGGGATAAAGTGAATTAGTTCAATTTATAATGTGTCAAATAGGAGCATACCTATTCTTTACCCTTTGGTCCAGGCATAAGAAACATTGACTAATCCTACGCTTGTTTACTGAATCTGCTGCTAGGCTGGGAGTATACCGGCTCTCACTTCGGAAGTCCCACGTTCCCCTCACCTGAGGGCTAACATCTACACTTCAACGCCCAAACGATATGACCGAATTAGAGATTTTAGTCTGTCACTCTAAAATCTTCAATTCTACGCCCGATAATATTATTTCCCTATTTATTTGCACCCAACTTCCAAGGGCTTTGACCTCCCTGAATCTTGGATGTAATCTTCACTTTAGTTGTAAAACTCAACTTATTTTAACAAATCAATTGGTCATATTGAAAGTAAATTAAGATCGAAGTGAAAACATCATCACAATTTCTTAAAAAATTTCATTACTTCACCAATTCAAATCACCATTTCACAAATCTCAAGACAAGGAGAAAGACAGAGAAAACTACTNTAGAAATCTCTCACTTTCCCTCCACTCTTACAATCTCTTGAAGAATTCCTCACAATTGATACACTCTATTAGAAATTCTAAACACTAATGGAACCTCTCTAACCTGTAGGGCCTCTAGACTCTCTCAATTTTTTGTCAAAATCTTCTTTTAAAGTTGTGGATGAGCTTTCCCAAGAGTTGCCTAAGCATCCCAACAAAATTTTGCCTTATGCAAAGCTTGAGTAGGCATAACCATCGATCTCGCCATTGGCGGCCTCGAGGGCACCGTCGACGGACTTCTAGAGAATTTTGTCTTGTAGCCTCGGGAAGAACTCACAGTCGGTAGGGTCGAGGACGCCTTCGGCGGGCTAGTTCAAATCTCCACATTTTGGCCCTTTTTCGCTCGAAATTAGCTCCTTTTTGCATCTTTTTGCTCCAATGACCCTAATTCATCATTCCTGCAACAAAACACCAAGATTATCTTTCTTTAAAGTGCAATATCATTAAAAACAGTATAAAATAGGTATGAAAATCTCAGCTTATTTTCCTTTGGTCAAAATCCCCCAAACTTAACTATTACTTGTCCTCAAGTAATTTTAGTACTGTATAAAAGTTATGATCTATTGCAGTAAATTTTTAATTCAGAATACTATAAGTTTGACTTAAATAAATATCATAGTGAGATTTTCAAAAAAAATTCAAGTAATTGAATTAACTCTGTAGTCACAAGATTATCTAGTCATCAAGTTTAATAGTTCTAGTCTTCTATTTATTTCAAGAATGACTATATGTTGTAATATTAAGTCACTTAGAATATCCAAACGATAGGAACTTCATAAGAACTCTACTAGTAAAAGACCTATTCAATAAGTATAAGGTCAGGAATGTATTTAAGTTTTCCCTTTAGGTAGGTCCAGTGAAGCCAATTTTTGATTAGGCAATCGCTTCTCCATACTTCCCATAATTTTTTTTCTTTTTTTTCTTTTTTCATTTGGATTGCTTTCAATCCTATATATTTTTCTTTTCTTTTCAGGGATTGTTTTCCTTTCTTTTCTCTTTTTCATTTGGATTTTTTCAACCCTATATATTTTTCTTTTCATTTCGGGGATTGTTTTCAATCCTTTCTTTTTTCATTTTTCAAGTGAGGATTATTATATCTGGATAGTCTTTAATAATTTTGAACTTTACTTTTCTTTCCTTAAATTTGAAACTCAAAGCATTTCTTTACCTTATAAATATTTCATAGTTTTTACATCATTGACCCCAATCTTTTCTTCTCAAATGAATTTTCAGATTCTAATACTTCAAAATATAGTTTCCTTTACTTTAAATAGTTAACTATAATCTTATTCTCTTTTGTTTTCTTCTCAAATGAATTTCCAGATTCTTAATACTTCAAAATATAGTTTCCTTTACTTTCAACGCATTTCTTTACCTTATAAATATTTCATAGTTTTTACATCATTGAGCCCCAATCTTTTCTTCTAAATAAATTTCCAGATTATTAATACTTCAAAATATAGTTTCCTTTACTTTAAATAGTTAACTATAATCTTAGTCTCTTAAACTAAATATCTATAGTTACAAAAATTAATTTTCATTACAAAAACATTTCTTTAAATCTACCATTATATTTAAAAAGTTACAAAAATATAGTTACCTGAATTAAATTCACTTCATGAAGTCATATAAATAATTTTTGAAAATATTGAAATAAAGGACATTTAATAGTTAATCTTTTTCTTCCCTCCCCCAAACTTACATTTTTAAATATGAAATAATACAGGTGGAAAGAAAAACTATAAATATAAATCACACCTCAGTATTGTAGGCATTTTCATCATTCTGAAATTTTTGCAGGCCTTCTCAAATTTTTACTATGGTCTATAATATTAGGAGCTTTCTACACATATAAATCATTAAAGGAATTTTTGGGTAATGAAATTTTGATATAAGTATAAAACTAAAACAAGCACAACATTTCCAAACACAACCACAATATTAAACAAAACAATTAAAATTGAAATGCAAAAATAAAAATCACATTACATTACCATCCACAATACTACTCAAAATCTATTAAACTACACATGCACATTTAACTATAACACTAACTTTATAACAAAAATTAAAATTATCCAATTACAACGTAATACTAAAAATGAAAGTCCAAACATCCATTTCTATTACAAAAAGATTACATAAAATAAAAATACAAACATAAGTACATCAATATCATTTAATATCAAAATCCCAAGCTATATCTTCATCGTCTTGATCAGCAGACGGATTGGGATGATACTGAGTATATCAGGGACATTCAGGAAACGTAACATTAGGCTCACCTCTGTAGTGTCGGGCCTGAGCTTCATAATAGGCTACCTCAAATTTTGAATGCCTCTGCAGGTACTCACTATCATAATCGTGTCGACTGTCTAAAACTCCAATCCTTTCATTTATCAATTCTATGCTCTTCCGCTACAAGGTCAACTCATTCATCAAATCAGTGAGAGCAGGGGAAACTAGAAGGTGGAAGGTCATAACTTGTAGAGGGGACATCTCTACTACTAAAAGGTTCTTGACTTCTACTCCCAATTCTCCATTTCTCATGGGATTCATAAGTCTTCAAATTAGCTTTACTAATGGGTTTCATAGGATAAACCCATTCTTCATCTCCAAATTCTACTCCAGAAAGTTTGCAAATTGTATAAATAAGTCCAGGATGTCCTAGACCTCCACTAGTCTCACTCCTCGTCGTAGTCAATATATTCTTAAGAATTATTCTCCCCACATTTATAGTTCTACTTTTCTGAATACAAAAATTCAGAATAACTCTATCTCTAATTATCTCACTATGGTGATAGGTCGGTATAGAGTAGAGGAAATGAAATAGTGCCACGCCTTAGAGGTGGCATTCATCTTGGAAGCAAAAAAATTTACCCTTCTCGCTGCTTTATCTTTCATGTTCCTTTCCTATCAATGAGAAATTTGATCACGTCATTGAGGGGGCCTTCCATTGTATTAAAGATTCATAGTGGCAACTATAAGAGTCTGGGACTTCGTAAAAGGTGTTGATGCGGGCGGTAGTAAACTCAACAGGAAACCCATGCACTTAAACGATTCTGTCATCAGAATAAATAACATTGGCGTAGATTTCCTTCAAAACATTTGCATCAGCTTTATTGGTGGTGTAATAAAAGTTTTCCCACCTCCGCTCGGCAATAACTCGTTCGATTTCTCCTCCCGGACTTTCAAAAACTCAATCTTGTATGCACTTCTTTCATTTAAATATGGAAGTAAATTTTGTTTGAGCCATCGCATTGACGAAGCAAGACTCATCGAACTCAACTCTTCTCCTTTGTCGTGGAGCTATTTCAATCTAATTAAATTATAGAAAAATTTTAAAAATTACTTCAAATATGCAAATCATGGCTTCCAATAGTAATTCTGAGAGTTCAACATTAAGATCCATGAATTTCTTCCCAAATTTTCTTCACATTCTCAAAATTTTCAGATCTCCTCAATGTGGAAGAAATCTATGGTGGAAATCAAATATTTTTAGCTTGGAGTTAAGCTCTTACCTAAAGATGATCAAATCTAGTGTCAAAAAGCCTTGAAATTGCCTCCCAATTCAAGATCTTTCAAGCCCTAGGTCAAAAATGTCATTTTTAGGAGGAAGAGGATGATGAATAGTGGCAGTTGACTTGTCAAAATCGTGGTTAAAGGTGTTTTTTGTGAGATCGCCATCATCAGGGTCGATGGCGTTGTTCTATGGTTGGCTTCAATTTCGAGAAGGAAATTATTGAATGTTTCATTCTACCAATTATTATTATTTAGGGCTTACATTTGCATGACAAAATCATACAAATACATGGAAGAGAGGAATATTTACGTCATACTGGAAGACAACCTCGGAGCCTAAAGCGAGTTAGGACTTATATGCCAGACAACATAATTGTGCAAGAGCCTAAAAGAAAAAAAGGTAAGGATTTATGTTGCATTAGGAAAACAATCTCGAAATCCTTTGGCTTGTTATTTAATTATAAGGAAAGATTTGTTGTTGTAGATCTGTTTGCTCTCTTGAAGTTGTTATTCTGTACATTCTCGTCGTGCTGCCGATGGAGTTAGCTACAGGTTCCATGTTGTAGCAGTTTCAAGTTCAATGTTTCATGCAATTGTTGGGTTGGTGGTCTACTACTGGGTACCTCATATAAAACCAGACTACTGTCATCCTATTCTAAAAGGTATAATACACATAAAGGAAACAATATGATGTGTAGTAAAGGAAAGCAACAATAAAGAAATTGCAGTAATTGTATAGTGAAGAAGAGTAGTATAATGTACGATAAAGACAATAAAATGTTATAAATATAAAATAAACATGAGTACCTACCAAGTCTATTGCTCCTGTAAATGGGATTAGCATTGCAAGTAGAAATAAACAAGTAGAGAATTCAATTAGCAGGGTAGACATGCATGTATATGTGTGTAAAAGTCTAACAATAAAGCATCTCACAGAAAACTTGAAGAAAAACCAAAAGTGACTCACAAAATAAGCTCAAA
>JXCR01105208.1:64631-88758 GCA_002079205.1 Phalaenopsis hybrid cultivar
AGCAACAATGGTAGAACTAATAATAACACTATGAATCAAAACTCCAATGTCGATGGGCTTGAACTGCTGAATACAATAGTTCAAAGTTGCTCGATCACAGGTCACTTCACTAAGATGATTGGTAGGCAGCAAACGAGCAGAAATGAAGTAATGCCATGCCTTTGATGGAGAATCTAACTTTGAAGTGGGGAAGTTGACTCTTATTACATTATTAATTTTCCATAATCCTCTTTTTCCATTTAACGATGAAATAATCTTGTCTAACTCCTCCTCAGTTGGACTATAGTTTGAATAAAAACATAAAGTGCTCAGGGCAAATGATTAAGCTGATTTATTAACTCAGGTGAAAAAGGCACTGTCTTTCCTCTAACCATGACCCATTTTTCTTCAACCTCAATAAGATTTGCATAAAACTCCCTAACAACAGAAATAACTGTCATAGCAGAAAAATAACAAACTGCTCCCACTGGAGGCGAACAATCAAATCCTCTACAGCTCATCCCAGACTCTTAAAACGACGCTCAGGGATCAACTTTCTTGGTTGCAGCGCATCAATGTATCAATCCTACTCACAAAGTTGCTTGAATCAAATTGGGCTTTTCCCTTGCTCCTCTTCATCCTTGGTGCCATTATAAAATTTACAATAAATTCCAAATTCAACACTAAATCATTAAACTCAACTCCTAAAACATAAACTACTAAATCTATGTATTTTCCATAACTTTTTCTCAAATTTTTACCATGAATTGTGATTTTTGGGGAGATCCATAATGTGCTCAAAATACATGGTGAAACTCAAAATTTTTTACATAGAAGTGAAGCTCTTTCCTCAAGAAGGTCAAATCTATCAAAATTTTCTCCAAACCACCAAGAAATCTTCAAATTATAGGATGCCCTAATCTCAAAATCACGAACTCAAGAGGTAGAGGATGACGTCGATTGAAAGAAATGGAGATTTTTGGACCAATTTGTCACTTTAAACCGTTCACGAATCATTTTACGTGAACTGGCACTTAAGCGCGAATGGTTTGGTTCTTAGGCACCCGTCTCTCAATTTAGGCAGCGCTTAAGTGCAGGGTCTTAGTGCTTAGGCACAAGTGCACAAATTTTGATTTTTTTTTTTTTTAAGCAAAATGCATTTCTAGCCTAAGTCAACCAACCCTACAAGGCGTCATAACTCTTTAATAACTATTTTCTTCCTTTTCAACTCCTCTTTCTCAAGATTCACCAATCTTAACTAATTAGATTCAACACAAAATAACATCAAATTTCACACAAACAAACACTTATATTCATTCACAAACAATACATAGGGTCTCAATCCAAATAGAATTGGATGAGAAAATTCCTAACACAAACACTAAAAAATCTTAACATTAAAAACACACTAAACACACTTAACATTAACAAACAAACACTAAACACACAAAGACTAAACAAAGAAATTAATTCCACTCTCCATTCGGTGGAACAAATTCTGGCCTATCATTAGTCTCTCCTTCAACATTTGGAATGTAAATCTAATAAAAAGGACGGTGGATAATAACTTTGGTTGAATCTTCTTCAATCCATTTGCTCTTTAGATACATAGCCTTGTCCGCTTCTTCTATAAAACTGGTATGACTAAACTGCATCTTATGATGTCATCCCATATGGTCCAGATGTGCGTTAACTTCCATCACTTTTGCTTCAATTGAAGCCACTTCAACCTCAATTTTAGTGATTTTATCTGTTATTCCTTTAATACTAACGGCGAGGAAATTGTTGCATAACTCTTGCACACTCTAACTAATGAAGTTCTTTCTCGTTACTTCCTCCTTTTTCTCCAAATCAGTCTCCTAAGATGACATCTTTCAAAACTCTCTCTTCTCACGCGGAATATAGGGTTAAAGTTGAATTGTGGTATAAATCCTCGCATAACCCTTCTATTTATAGGTTATAAACCTCTCTATAATTCTTAGGCACATCTTAAAACTACTATCCCATGTTAAAGCTAACCAAATCACGGTTAAAACTTCTAAAAATTGAAATTTGCACATGTTTTTAACTGTCACGCCTAAGCATCAGATATTAGTGCTTAAGCGTCAGTGCTCAATTTAACATAGGTCAACTTAACATTCAAAATACTCATTCTAACATGTTTAAGTCATCTTTTAAGGTCTTATAATAATTACTAAATCATTATGTATTCAAAATACTATCAAAAGAAGCATATTTAAAACAACAACATAACATTTAAAATAAACACATAGATAACTATGGGTTGCATCCCACAGAGCGCTTGGTTTAACATCACCAGTCTGACAAAATCAATGTTTATTCTGGTTGGCCCAACAACATAAGATCATTCAATTTAAGTTGGTCACCTAAAATGTAGGGTTTCAGCCTGTGCCATTGACTTTAAATATTTTATCAGTTTTAGGATCTTTGATATCCACAGCTCCATAGGGATAAACTTTCATCACAAAAAATGGGCCCATCCACCTGGACTTAAGTTTGCTTAGAAATAATCTTAATCTTGCATTATAAAGCAAAACTTGCTACCCTAGTTCAAAATTCTTAGTAATAATCCTTTGATCATGCTACATCTTCATCTTTTCTTTATAAATCTTAGCACTTTCATAAGATTCATTTCACATATCTTCAAGCTCATTTAATTACAATTGTCTTTTCTCACCAACATCCTTTAAATTGTAATTAAATTCTTTATTAGCCCAATTTGCTTTACGCTCAAGTTCAACTGGTAAATGACAAGTTTTCCCAAATATTAGCCTATATAGGGACATTCCTAAAAGAGTTCTGTATGCAGTCCTATAAGCCTACAAAGTATAGTCAAGTTTGACTGACCAATCCATTTTGGCTGGATTCACAGATTTTTTCAATATTCTTTTAACGTCACGATTGGATAATTTAGCCAAACCAGTTATCTGAGGATGATAAGCAGTAGCAATTTGATGGTTAATATGATATTTTTTTTAATAACTTCTCCATTATTTAATTTCTAAAATAACTTCCCCCGTCAATAATGATCACTCTCGACATCCCAAATCTATAAAATATGTTCGTTATTAAAAACTTTGCAACACTTTGAGCATCACATCGAGGTAAAGAAACAACTTCTATCCATTTGGATACATAATCTACTGTCAACAATATATATAAATTTCTGAAAGATGATATAAATAGTCCCATGAAATCTAATCCCCAAACATCAAATATCTTAACTTCTAATACATAATTGAGGGGCATCTCATTCCTCCTAGAAATATTGCCTACTCGTTGACATTAACTACAAGTTTTAATATAAGCGTTAACATCTCTAAAGATTTTAGGCCAATAAAATCCATATTGTAAACTTTTTAATATTGTTTTATCAACACCAAAATGTCCCCCAAAATCTGAATTATGACATTTTTGGATAATTTCATAAGTTTCTTCTAAAGGCACACATCTTCGAATAATAATCCATTCCTTGTTTATATAAAAATGGGTCATCCAAAAAATATGTCTTAACTTCAGATAAAAAATTCCTTTTTGGTTGGTATGTCATTCCATAGAGTATTGTATCAATAACAATGAAATTCACAATGTTGGCATACCATGGAACACGCCACTCATTAATTTTGAACAATTCCTCATTTGAAAAATGTTCATTAATCTCTTTTTTCAAAGCAGAGTGAGTTTTCTTATTCAAGCTTGGACAGAAGATCATCAATTTGATTCTCAACTCTCTTCCTATCTACTGTCTCAAAATCAAATTCATGCTAAAGAAGAATTCATCTTATAAGTCTTGGTTTTTCATCCTTCTTTTTCATTAAATACTTGATAGCAGAATGATTAGTATGCACAATACATTTAGTTCCAATTAAGTATGATCTAAATTTATCAAAAACATATATTACTGTTAATAACTCTTTCTCAATTGTGGTATAATTAATTTGAGCTTCATTAAGAGTTCTACTAGCATAGTAGATTACTTTAAAAATCTTATCATGCTTTTGTCTAGTAACTCTTTCTCAGTTGTGGTATAATTAATTTGAGCTTCATTAAGAGTTCTACTAGCATAGTAGATAACCTTGAAAATCTTATTATGCTTTTGTCCTAAAACAGCTCCAATAGCATAATCACTTGCATCATACATTAGTTCAAAAGGTATTTCCCAATCTGGTGAAATAATAATTGGTGCAGTGACTAATTTGTCTTTTAATAATTCAAAAGCTTTAAGACACTCTTTATCAAAATTAAAAATTACATCTTTTTCAAGTAAATGGCATTAAGATTTAGAAATTTTTGTAAAGTCTTTAATATACCGCCTGTAGAATCCAGCATATCCTAAAAAACTCTTAATTTCCTTTACACTTGTTGGGTAATGTATATTAACGATCACTTGAATTTTTGTAGGGTCTACTTCGTTATCATTTTCTGAAATCTGATGTCCCAAAATAATTCCACTTGCTACCATAAATTAGCATTTTTCCCAATTAAGGACTAAATTTGTTTCTTCATAGTACTTAAGAACTTTTGATAAATCTTTCAAACATGATTCAAATGAAGTTCTAAACACTAAAAAATCATTCATAAAAACTTCAATCCTTTTTTCAATTAAATCCCAAAAAATAACCATCATACATTTTTGAAGTGTAGCAGAGACATTACATAAACCAAAGGGCATTCTTCTAAAAGCAAATGTACTATAAAGACTGGTAAAAGTTATTTTCTCTTGATCCTCAAGATCTATTTGTATTTGGTGATAACCAGTATATCCATCCAGAAAACTAAAGTATTTATGTCAAATTAGTCTATTCAACATTTGATCTATAAAGAGTAGTGAAAATTGATCTTTCCTTGTAACGAGATTTAATTGTCTATAATGAATGCATATTCGTCATCCTCTGACTTGTCTTGTAGGTATCAACTCATTATGCTCATTCATAGTCACAATCACTCCTCATTTCTTAGGAACACAGTGAATCAGACTAACCGATGCACTATCTAAAATAGGGCAAAAAATTCCAGCATTTAACCACTTTAAAATTTCTTTCTTAACAACTTCCTTTATAACAAGATTTAATCTACTTTGAGGATCAACCCTGGGTTTGCATTTCTCTTCCATATGAATTCTATGTATTCAAATTGAAGGACTAATTTCTTTTATATCAGCAATTGTCCATCCAAAAGCTTTCTTGTAACCCTTCAAAGATTTTATTAAACTCAATTCTTATTCTGTAGTTAATTTTGAGGAAATTATAATAGGTAATGTTGAGGAATCACCTAAAAAGGCATATTTCAAATGTTCAGGAAGGAAGTTTAACTCAAGCTCAAGAGGTTTTTCAATTGATGGACAAGAAAGATTTCTTTTTCTGTCGTGTCCAAAACTTCAAAACTTTCTCAAACATAATTTGAATCTTCCTTGTAAAAATCTTCATATTGATCTAATTCCTCCTCTTGCTCGTGTTCCAACTCTTTTATTTTAGATTTCTCTTCATAAGTTGTTTTGAAATGACATTTACTTAAATATCTTATCACATCCATTCTATAACATTCATCATATTTATCTTTTGTAGGGTATTTCATTGATTTGGAAATATTAAATGTAACTCTTTGATTATTGATGTGCATAGTTAATTCTCCTTTCTATACATCTATCATTGCTCTTCCTGTAGTTAGGAATTGTCTCCCTGAAATAATAGGTATATCCTTATCTTCCTCCATACCTAGCATAATGAAATCAACTAGAAAGATAATTTGATCCACTTTTACTAAGACATCTTCTATAACTCCTTTACGATATGTTATTGAACGATCTGCTAGCTACAGAGTTACAGTAGTAAGGGTTATTTCTCCTAATCCCAATTTTTTAAATATTGATAATTACATAAGATTAATGCTTGCACCTAAATCACATAAAGATTTCCCATAAAATATGTCTCATATTACACATGGAATTGTGAAGCTACCAGGATCTTTAAGCTTTTCAAGAAGTTTTTTCTTAATTATAGCACTGCACTCCTCACTAAGTACAACAGTCTTGTTATCTTCAAACTACTTATTTCTGTTAAGAAAATCCTTCATAAAATTCACATAGCTTGACATTTTCTTGAAGACTTCAACAAATGAAATATTAATTGTAAGTTTCTTAAAAATTTCCATAAATTTTGAAAATTGTTTATCCAACCTTTGATGACAGAGCCTATGAGGAAATAGAGGTAGTGGTTTTTTAAGTCAACTTTAAGTGCAGAAATAAATCTCTCTAAACCTTTCAAAGCATCCTCTTCATGCTCTTCAATTTTTTCTCTCTTTATTTCAGTTTCTTTTTGAACTCTACCTTTCAATTCTCTTCTGCTTCTAAGTTGAACAGCTCTTACTTGCTCTTTATTCTGAACATTGGATTTACTTCAGTATGACTAGGAAGTGTTCCTTGGGATCTATTACTTAATGAATTTGTTATTTGTCCCAACTGATTCTCAATATTTCTAATTTTAGCTCCTTGACTTTGTAACTGATTTTTCATTTGTAACAACACTTCTTCTATAGACAACTTTTTCTCCTTAAATTGTGAATTACTGTTAAAACCTGGAGGATTAGTAGGTTTATAATTACTTTTCCCTTGGTTGTTCTAGTTTTATAATGGGTTTACTTGGTTGTTCCCCCGTTGCTGATTATTACCACCCTAAATATTATTCCAGTTAAAGTTGGGATGGTTCTTCCAACATGGATTATAATAGTTTGAATATGGGTTATTATGCTTATTGTTTATGACATTCAAAGATTCTAATGATGCTTAAGAATCTACCATTTGGCCTAATGAATTCTCTTCAATCATTGTAATTTCTTAAAAAAATTCATTCCAAATTGGTCTAACTTCCTTAAAATTACAACAATTTGATTTGCTAACATGAAAGAAGCATTAGTTTCATGAATATTGGCCACTTTCTTAAGATTTACACTTTCAGAAGGCCATTGAAAATTATTTGTAGCCATCTTTTCAATTAAGCATAAGCGTCATGAAATTGTTTTGACATCAATGAACCACCAGTAGTATCATCGATGATAGATCTAAGAGATCCAGCTAATGCATTGTAAAATATTTGAATTATTAAACAATCTGATATAGCATGGTGTGGACACTTTCTCAGTAGTTCTTTAAATTGTTCTCATGCTTCATAAATAGACTGCCATTCAAACTGATAAAAAGTTGTAATATCATTTCTAAACTTCACAGTTTATTATGGTGGAAAATATTTAACAGGGAATTTCTGCGCTAAATCACTCAAGTTATGATAAATCCAGGTGGTTACAAATGTAACCATATCTTAGTCTTATCTCTCAGTGAGAAAGGAAATAATCTAAGTCTTATAACATCATCTGATACACCATCATATTTAAATTTAGCACAAAATTTTAAAAATTTGGCAAGATGTAAATTTGGATCTTTAGTTGATGCTCCCTCCCCCAAACTGATTATTTGATACCATTGGATAATAGCGGGTTTAAGTTCAAATGAATTAGCCACTACAATGGCTTTTTGAATACTACAATGAAGTTCATGCACCGTAAGATTTGCATAATCTTGTAAAGGTCTAAACTCTTCAGCATTTTGATTGTTTTGATTTGCCATTTCTTTAAATTTTTTATTTTTTTCATTAATTTTTAAATTTTTTTAATAGTTCATTCTAATTCAGAATCGTAAGGCACAAGTCCTGTGGAACTTGAACTACACATACATTATTAAAAAACACATAAAATAAAAAATAAACACACAAACAAGAACTATTTATAAAAATAACACCATAATATTTCTATAATAAATCTAAAAGTTTAAATAAGACTTTATAAAAATAGAAATTTTAATTTCTAAATATTTCGTTAAAAAATTTGTAATTATGTCCAGCAATGATGCCAACAACTTGATTCAGATGTTCTAGATAGATGTAAAATGTGATGTTTGTGATTATATGCTAAATTTTCTTAATAATGATGCTCACTTTGCAACAAAGCCAAAAACTTAATCCCAAGCAAAAACTAGGTAAATTTTTCACTATGAAGCAAATAAGAATATAATTATAATATTTAAATATGGGATACAACGCAAGTATACATATCATTATCAAGTAATATGAGACTTTTTTTATTAAGCCACAAATATTGAACTCACAAGGATAACTAACAATACACAACTTTACAAAATAAGAGAAATTAGATAACAAAATTTTACTTAACAAAGTATTCTTACTTAAATTCTAGATGCTATAATAGGAATAAAAATTTGATTCTTTTTGTAATTTTTGATAATTGAAAATAAAGTAAGCAACTAATTAACTTAACTAAATACTTGCAAGATGAAGGCAATATAAATAAAATATCTTTTTCCTTATCATGAATCTGTAACAAGTAAAGAAATTATGTTGTGGAAGTATTCTAATTGTGTTGTGTAAAATAAGAGCAATAATATTCTTTACCCTTACTAGAAATGCTATAAAAACACTAGCTAATATATAGTTTGAATAGTCATAAAGACGGGTTAGGTAGGGAATATTCTAGCTCTACTCTAGAGTTCCCTCTTCTCCCTCCACCTGGGAGCTAACATCTCGTATCAGAACCTAAAGCGATAAATCAAATTGGGGGGTTTTAGCCTGCTACTCTAAAGTCTTCTAACTCTACACTCTTCAAAGTTTATTTTTCTATTTATTTACACTCAACCCTATGAAGTACATTCTCATCCATGAAATCAAATGTGATTCTTACTATTTACTGATTAAGACAATACCATCTCAGATCTTACATGTTCTCACAACAGGTATTAACATCTTAATTGGCCAAAAGAAGAAGTAAATGAAGTAGAAGGTTTAAAATCATTACAACTTCTTGCAACATTAAAGTCTAATACTTCACACAACTTCCTTTTAGTACTTAATCACTTATCATTTTAAGAAAAAAAATATAGAAAACTACTCATAATTCATGGACAAAACACAACCAAACTTTAGTTTAAAAGTAGAAATCATACATACAAACAAGAATACTAAATGAAAACCAAATGTAGGCACAAAGATAAACACTTATCTCAAATCCTCTCCATCAAATGTCTTGAAGTTCATTTGAATTCTCTTCATTAACTCACAATACAAACTAAAACTCAAAATAAAAAGAAAAGGTGGCCGACACCGACAGTGATGGGCGGTGGCGGCGACGGTTACTTTGGATGGATGGTTGATGATTGGCTGGCCTCTTCTTTTGATGATCCAAGTCTACTTTAATCAAAGTTCAAGTGGCGCCTTCGTGTCTCTTTAAAATGTGTGTCCATTCAATGAATCTTCTAGAAGTTGCCTCCTTTCAAAAGCCAATTGAATGAATTTTCATGTCCATGAACTATTTGTCATGTTTTTACCAAGGGTTGCTTCAAACAACTCTTAAAAAAATTGTCCAAATTTAATGCATCATCAAATAACTACTTCTGGCGCTTAAGCGCGAGGTACCGGGCGCTTAAGCACGAGGTACTAGCGCTTAGGCACGACTCTCTCCGTTTAACTGGCGCGTAAGTGCTAGTCTTGGCTCTTAGGCGCCTCAGTTCACTTTTGCTCGAAATTTGATCTTTTTTTACTCATGTTATCATTTTTCATCCATTTGATTGTACCTAAATAAAAGACACACAAATCCCTTTCATTAAAACATAATATCTAAAAAATAGGTATAAAAATGCGTACAAAAATATTATATATTTTAAGTGTATCACTTATCCGGATATGATCTTATTTTTAAATGGTCTTATGAGTTTCTTAGAGGTCTTTTGGTATTAATAAAGTAAAAAACATCTTTTGAAATTGTTAAAGGATTTTATGACTTCCAGTGAAAGGCATGAGAACCGACAAAGTGCTTATTCTTTTAAAAGTGATGAAGAAAATATAGAATTTTAAATAACCATTTTTTAATTAAAAAAGTAGCAATTTTGAATTAAGTGGAGTGAACATCCAAGTTTGTTTTTCCTTTGTAGAATTCTATGGATGATATTTAGAACTGCTTCCATAATCTCCTTATATAAAGTATTTTATATAAAGTATTTGTCTATTGGGACCTTTGTCTTTCAAATCACTTAGTTACAGGAGTGAACTCTTCATCACTACTAGAATAGTAAGTTTCGCTTCTTATGGGTGTGGAGGCTAGCATTATAACAATTACAAGTTGTCTTTGTATGATAAAGTTTTAGGGGTATTCTGTCATTTCTACCCTCACAATTATTTTAGGAGATCTAAAGCTTAATAGATTATTCTCATGATTCTTACTTCAATCTCAATAAGTTATTTGTCAGTCATAAAATCTAGCTCCATTTCTTGTATATACTCTACTCAATATTATATTTTTTTTCCAGTTCTTAGCATCACCTTATATTCATCATAGCTAAATTTTTTTTTTGATAAAAAAATTATCTATAATAAAGCCCAAAACCCTACTTGTAGAACTTACAAGGTTTTAATTGAACCCTAGGCAAGCATAAAGCATAAGAAAACAAATCTAAAGGCAATTAGAAGGATAATGACCTTGAAATATATTTATTATTTTGCTAGAAAATATTGAGTTGGATGTCATGTCCATGATGTGAATTTTGATACCCAATTTATAAAATTTTTGCATGCTACATAAGAGGTTGTATTGTGATCTAAATAATAAATACCTGAAGTATCCACTACATTTACCTGAACATTGTAATCATACTACATGTGAAGTATTTCTTTGATAAGTGTCTTTGAGAACTTGGTACCTAAATTGGTCATTACATATGAATATGAAAGCTCCTCTGAGGTCTCATATGGGAGCACTATTATGGCAGGTGGGTGTTATAAGATTAACCACTTGACTTTCCAAGTTGGGCAAGTCTCGTCTAAGTTAGATTCATTTTTCACAGTTTGAGTTCAATGGATTTGGTGAATCATTCACACCAAGTGTGTCCCCTTCAAACTTTAAGACCTTTTGATTTTGTGAGTCCCCCAATGAGTCAAGTTGGTGCAATGGACAAATCTCTTATTGAGTCTTGGGAGAGTAGCTTTGAGAGCTTAGACGAGAAATATTTTGAGCTCTTGCGTCTAGCTCTTGGCAAGCTTACTGTGCAATTTTGCCTACCTTGAATTGCATATCTGGATATATAAATTCCATTCTATATGTCTAGTCCCAATTCAAGTTCACGATGCTTAGTTTCCAAATCCAAAATAATTTCCCAAGAAATATTTAAAAACCAGGATTTAAATGAAATTCAATTCAACCTTTTAAAATCAAGACAAAAATCATATACTCAAGTACATAAGAGTGAATGACCAAATATATAACTTTATCTAAGCTGTTATTAGACAAATTTGAAGAAGAAAGTGAGGCCTTGATCGATTAACAACAAGAAGGTGTTGTTAGCATTCTCAATCAACATGAGAAGAGTACCCTCTAGTGAATTTGGAAGTGTAACTCTTTTATTTTTTAGTTGGAGAAGATGCAAAATTAAAAAATTAACTTTAAATTCATAAAAAATACCTTTGATGTAATTAAAATTAAGAATAAATTTTTTTTTGCATGTTTTATTTTAAATTAAATATTTAAAAGTTTTAAACAAAAATCTTTATTTTACACCTATAATGCTTCATAGAAGTTATCTAATACTCTAACAAAATGGTCCTTTGTTTAGTGTAGAATGAGTGGTAATAAGTACTGCTAATAATCTGATAGCCGAAGAAAAAAATTTAGATCAAAATATTTTTGGTAAGAAATTTTAAATTAATAAATTAAACTTAATAAATATAATATATAAAAAACTATATTAAACTTATGTGATAAAACAAATCACTAATTTTTATTAAAGGAAATTTAGATACATACCACACAATTGTTATATATTTATGTATCTAACACCCAAAAATTGATATTTACATTTTTAACATCAGAATGACATAAACTTATGCATAATAATATATATTTTGCTGCTGAAAAAATAATGATAGTAATGTTTTTCATATGATGTTAAAATTTTGAAAAGTATGATGATAAATATGAATGTTTACGTGTTAATATGTAAAAACATAAAAATTGAATGGCATGTATGTAAATGCCTCTGATATGTGTAAATCTGAAAATATAAGTGTGGGACATATAAATACTAGGATTGTGTGCTAAGTATGCAAATTAACCATCTATAAATCAGTTGTGCGCTGTGGCCGCCTCGCCATACTCACCCGCAAGGCTATCTAATTGCCCTTGCCCAAGAATCTCTAAAAGCTGAGTGCTGAGGTTAGTGTATCATCTCTCACTCGACTTTGAGCAGCTAAAGTTCACGGATATAGCACACCTTCGCTCTCTCCGGCCAATTCAGTAGTTGTCACGTCCTGATCACCAGCCATGTTGCCTGACTTCCAACCTCCACATCATTGGTGGTGACTTTTCTTGCTGCTTCCGCTCGTCTGTGCTGCTCGGCTTCACCGGCGTTCCATAGCTCCGGAGTTTTCTGCTTCGAATGTTAAAGGGTAGTCCTNTGGTACGCACGTTCCTCTACGTGCGTAGTCCTGATGTAATATCTTTTCACCCGCAAGGCTATCTACTTGCCCTTGCCCAAGAATATCTAAAAGCAGAGTGCTGAGGTTAGTGTGTCATCTCTCACTCTCGTTTCTCCTTTGTGGACTTTGAGCAGCTAAAGTTCACGGCTATAGCACACCTTCGCTCTCTCCGGCCAATTCTGTAGTTGTCACGTCCTGATCACCAGCCATGTTGCCTGACTTCCAACCTCCACATCATTGGTGGTGACTTTTCTTGCCGGATTCTGTGCTGCTCGGCTTCACCGGCGTTCCATAGCTCCGGAGTTTTCTGCTTCGAATGTTAAAGGGTAGTCCTCTGATTCAGCACCGACTTTATTCCTGTTTATTTTCGACCTTCACTTCTTTTCGTACGAGGCGAAATATCTAGACTAAAGCCTCACGATTCAAAGCTGGCAAGTGGCCATCCTCGACATCATCCTCGACTTGATTGCGTTGTTCCTCACTGTTCTAGTTCTCACCTNGGTACGAGGCGAAATATCTAAGACTAAAGCCTCACGATTCAATGCTGGCAAGTGGCCATCCTCGACATCATCCTCGACTTGATTGCGTTGTTCCTCACTGTTCTAGTTCTCACCTCAATTCTTTTGCCTCGTTTACTTATCGTCCATGAACTGCTGATGCAGAATTAGAATTTGGTAAGTGAGAGCAGGATTAGAAGGATTAGAAAGTGGTTTGTTTGTTACAGAATCATGAGTAAGAGGACATTGGTTTGGAGTTGTATGATTTTGCTTGGTAAAATATAGTAATTTCTGATAGGGAAAAACGTGCTCATTATAGAGGACATGGTGAGACATAAAGACTTTATTACTGAGTGGATTCAGACACTTGTATACTTTTGTGTTAGTGGCATAGTCAACAGCAGATTTGGGATGAAGTTTGATGGCGGAGTAATGTTGAAGGCAAGGAAAACATAAACATCCAAAGGTTTTACGAAGAGAATAGGAAGGAGGTGTGCCTGAAATAGTTGATTGGGGGAAAGATTGTTCGTAGTGGGTTAAGATAATCTGTTAATAAAATATGTTGCTGTAAGAAGGTATCAACCCAAAGATAATGAAGAAGATTCAAGCCACAAAAGTTTGTGCGATATTTTCGTTTGACAACACCATTTTGTTGAGTAGTGCAAGGACCGGTGTTTTGATGAGCAACGCCAGAATCATGAAGGATAAGAAAAAATTCTTTGTTGCAACATTTGCCACTACCATTAGGGCGAGAATTTTAATGTATGATAGAATTGTTGTTGAACATGATTGCGGCATTGCATAAAAAGAGAGGCCACTTGCGNTTTATCGTCCATGAACTGCTGATGCAGAATTAGAATTTGGTAAGTGAGAGCAGTATTAGAAGGATTAGAAAGTGGTTTGTTTGTTACAGAAACAGGAGTAAGAGGACACTGGTTTGGAGTTGTATGATTTTGCTTGTTAAAATATAGTAATTTCTGATAGGGAAAAACGTGCTCATTATTGAGGACATGGTGAGACATAAAGACTTTATTACTGAGTGGATTCAGACACTTGTATACTTTTGTGTTAGTGGCATAGTCAACAGCAGATTTGGGATGAAGTTTGATGGCGGAGTAATGTTGAAGGCAAGGAAAACATAAACATCCAAAGGTTTTACGATGAGAATAGGAAGGAGGTGTGCCTGAAATAGTTGATCGGGGGGAAAGATTGTTCGTAGTGGGTTAAGATAATCAGTTAATAAAATATGTTGCTGTAAGAAGGTATCAACCCAAAGATAATGAAGAAGATTCAAGCCAAAAAAGTTTGTGCGATATTTTCGTTTGACAACACCATTTTGTTGAGTAGTGTAAGGACCGGTGTTTTGATGAGCAATGCCAGAATCTTGAAGGATAAGAAAAAATTCTTTGTTGCAACATTTGCCACTACCATTAGGGCATAGAATTTTAATGTATGATAGAATTGTTGTTGAACATGATTGCGGCATTGCATAAAAAGAGAGGCCACTTGCGATTTAAATTTCATCGGATACACCCAACAATTGCAAGAGTAATCATCTATGAATAAGAGATAATATTATTAACCCTGTTTAGACAAAACAGGAGAAGATCCCCAAACATTACTATGAATAAATTCAAGCGGAGTAGAACTCTTAAGTTTCATATGCTGAATAAGGGAGTCTATGACTTTTGGCTAAATTACATGAATCACAAGAATAAGATTTTGAAGATATACATAGATGTGGTATAGTTTATACTAAACTAGATAAACTAATAGTTGTGGGATGCCCAAGGCAACGGTGCCAAATAGCAACAACAGAGGAGTAAGAAAGCAAAGCATTTGGAGAGAAGCAAAAAATAGATTGTTTAGGAAACCATATAACATAGTGACCTTGTTGACTAGGACCTTGTGGAATTGTTGCATTTGTCTTCTGATCCTTGATGGTAAAGCCATAAGTATCAAAAGAGATGGAACATGAATTATCATAGGTATTTATGTATGGAAGGCAAGTTTTAATATAGTTTTGGAACATGAAGTGGAGTTAAAACAAGCTTACAAGTAGTAGGGAGAGGACCTTATTTGTTATGAGAAGTAAGGAGTGCTTGACCATTTTCAATCGTAACTTGCTTGCTTCCATTATAGCCTCATGGATTAGGTAACTTAGTACAATCAACTGTAAGATAAAAGGAAACAAACATGTCTAAGTACTAATCATTTAAAGCCAACGATGGAGTAGCAAAGAGAGTTCTTTGAGTAGGTTGACGAATAAGATTAGTTCGATACTAAGTGTGAGTTGTAGAGTGACCCAACTTACAACAAATCTATCATTCACTAGATGAATTGCCAGATTTTCCACCTTTATTAGAGGAAAATGTATCTGGACCTCTATATGATGCTATCTTGCCTCCCTGGTGAATTGGAATCGCAGGCCTACCCTGACACTGTCTTCTAGGTGCAACAAGAGCTAGCTAGTTTTTTAAAAAAAGGTAGTGAAGCTAACTCTAAATTTGCATGTTGATAAAGTTGTAAGTCCAAATGAGATATTTATTAGGATTGGAAAGTTGTGCGGATATGATAATAGTTTAATAAACAAATACTTTTAATGGCATTTTGAAGACTTAAGAGGATGAAAAATAATTCAAGAATCAATATTTTTGTGCCAATATTCATGAACAAAGGAGATATTTAAGGTTTTGTTGATTGCATAGAAATTTAACTTATGACTCATATGATAAGCTCTGGAAGAGAGTGATGGAACATAAACATAGAAAGCAAAGCGTTGCAGAGTAAATTTTATTTCATGTCAAGAAGATTTATCATGAAAATAATTTATTTTCTTAAGAAAATTAATTGGGAAGTGTGGTGAGCAAAGAAACAATTTTTTTTTTATATTTTTTATTAACCTTGAGAATACATATAATCGAGTATTACAATAATTGATTTATACACATTATACAAAAAATACAATTGCAAATATATTTTGAAGTTATTAAAGATATAAATGATGAACTATTGAGCAATATTTTTTTTTTTAAAATTTTGAGTAATCAGAGTTTTCAATTACAATAAAATTATTTTAATAATTACTATTGAGTCTATATATTTTTATATTTATTATCGAGATACTCGTAATCGATATTCAAAAAAAGGTTCTTTAGTATTTATTTTTCGTAGATGACATAATTCTATTTGATGAGTATGCTAAAATAAGTGAAACCTTTTAGCACTAGAGAATATCATTATGATAGAGTGTTTAGAATTAGTTGTAGATAGATTGAGTATGGTACAATTTTGTTGAGTGTAATATTTGCAATTATAAGGGTAATATTATTAAAAGATAAAGTAATATTTAGCTATGATAAATTTAAATATATTGAATCTATTATGCATACTAATAATGTTATAACCTTACAATTAATGTTGAGTGGTTAAAATTGAGAAGTGCTCTATGGGTACTATATGATAAGCGAGAATTAAAGGTAAATATATAATTGCATTTAACCCTTCTACACTATATGGATATGAATGTTGGCAATAGAAAAGGTTGTAGATAGCTAAGTTGGGCATGCCAAAAATAAGAATTTTAAGATATATGCAGAAAAAATGGACAAAAAAATTAAGGGATGATTATATTCATTGAATAGTTGGAGTGACTTTTATTAAAAATAAGACAACTGAAAATAGACTCAGGTCATTTGGATATGTACACTAAAAGTTATAAATTTTTTTACTAGTAAGTATGCAAAATTAGTGTAGGATAATTCAGGAGGAGTTAAGATATTATTGATAAAAGTTTTTCAAATTGATTTCAATGAATAGGACTGATATAAATCAACCCCAAATAGTTGGAATAAACCATTTGATAATGATGTTGATAATGATTTAATCTTCGAAGATTACCTAATCTTTGTGACTAGATATTTTCTATTTGGTTAATCTTACTCTAAAGTAAACTTCACAAGGTTTAAAATGCTAATTTGCATCAATTTAGAAATAACCTATTCGAAAGTTTGCTCAATCTGACCAAAGTATAGTTCATGATATCTCAAAGCATGCTGATTTTTTTTTTGTTTATTTGTTGTTCTTTTTTTCTTTAGTTATGAATGCTCTTACTGGACATTTACTGGAGGACATATCTTGGTGCATGCTTTTCTTATAATATCCTTCTTATAGATAAGACTAGGGAAAGAATTCACGAAAAAACTTGAATATGGAGGTTTACATTGGAGCCTCAAGGCCTTCATTTGAGTATGTCTAAAAATGAATACATGGAATCTAATTTTAGCAATAGTAGCTCTAATGGCAGAGTTTTAACATGTGATCAAATTATTAAAAAGTGTGAATGTTTTAGATATCTCGGGTCTATTGTTCAAATTGATGGTGATATTGATGGGGATGTTATTATTAGAATTCAAATTGGTTAACTGAAGTGGAGGAATGCATGGGGCCTGTTGTGTGATAGAAAGTGCCGCTTAGACTGAAAGGAAAATTCTATAAGATGGTGGTGCGACCTGTAATGCTCTATAGCGCACAATGTTTTCCTTTAAAAGGAAAGCATAAAACAAAGTTAACTGTTGCTGAGATGAGAATGCTTAGGTTTCACTTAGAGACAAAATGCGTAATGAATATATCCGTGATATGGTTGTTGTAGCTCCATTGACAGACAAGATTAGAGAGAGCCGTCTTGAATGGATTGGTCACATCAAATGTCGACCATTTGATGATCTTGTTAAGAGAGAGAGGTAGACCTAAAAAGATTTGGGCTTAATGTATAAAAAATGATCTTATTTTATTAGAATAAAATCAAAATATGACACAATAGGACACCACGGAGAAANCGTAGAAATGAAGAAATATAAGTGTGAACTATAACAACTTGAACGTGAGACTAAAATTCTTTATCCGAAGGTTGCATACGGACCACCGAAGTAAATATGTCAATTGTCACATAGTCCAACACCTGGGAAAATCAAATAGAGATATTATTGAAAATGAAAGCTTCAAGGAAAAAGACCTATAGAACAAAATAGAGGAGAAAGAAACTTTTTTCTTATTTTAATGAGAAGGACCATGCGTGTTTTATATAGAGGGTAAAAACACCCCAGAGAGGGGAGGGTGAATAAATAAAAAAATAGAAAAATAGGAAGCAGAATACAATCTTAATATCTTGTTGTTAGGCTTCTTGCTTAGCTTAGAATTTACACACACACACACACATATATATAGATATTGTTTGAACACTCATGAAAATAATTTTCTGATATTGCATTTAAAAAGGTAGGTGAGTTTTCCAAAAGATAAATTTTTTTGTCCACTTTTCATCTCATTTGGACTCAATTTTATTGNCAGTGATGGAACATAAACATAGAAAGCAAAGCGTTGTAGAGTAAATTTTATTTCATGTCAAGAAGATTTGTCATGAAAATAATTTATTTTCTTAAGAAAATTAATTGGGAAGTGTGGTGAGCAAAGAAATAATTTTTTTTTAATATTTTTTATTAACCTTGAGAATACATATGATCGAGTATCACAATAATTGATTTATACACATTATACAAAAAATACAATTGCAAATATATTTTGAAGTTATTAAAGATATAAATGATGAACTATTGAGCAATATTTTTTTTTTAATTTTTGAGTAATCAGAGTTTTCAATTACAATAAAATTATTTTAATAATTACTATTGAGTCTATATATTTTTATATTTATTATCGAGATACTCATAATCGATATTCAAAAAAAGGTTCTTTAGTGTTTATTTTTCGTAGATGACATAATTCTATTTGATGACTATGCTAAAATAAGTGAAACCTTTTAGCACTAGAGAATATCATTATGATAGAGTGTTTAGAATTAGTTGTAGACAGATTGAGTATGTTACAATTTTTTTGAGTGTAATATTTGCAATTATAAGGGTAATATTATTAAAAGATAAAGTAATATTTAGCAATGATAAATTTAAATATCTTGAATCTATTATGCATACTAATAATGTTATAACCTTACAATTAATGTTGAGTGGTTACTATATGATAAGCGAGAATTAAAGGTAAATGTATAATTGCATTTAACCCTTCTACACTATATGGATATGAATGTTGGCAATAGAAAAGGTTGTCGATAGCTAAGTTGGGCATGCCAAAAATGAGAATTTTAAGATATATGGAGAAAAAATAGACAAAAAAAATTAAGGGATGATTATATTCATTGAATAGTTGGAGTGACTTTTATTAAAAATAAGACAACTGAAAATAGACTCAGGTCATTTGGATATGTACACTAAAAGTTATAAATTTTTTTACTAGTGAGTATGCAAAATTAGTGCAGGATAATTCAGGAGGAGTTAAGATATTATTGATAAAAGTTTTTCAAATTGATTTCAATCAATAGGACTGATATAAATCAACCCTAAATAGTTGGATAAAACCATTTGATAATGATGTTGATAGTGATTTAATCTTCGAAGATTACCTAATCTTTGTGACTAGATATTTTCTATTTGGTTAATCTTACTCTAAAGTAAACTTCACAAGGTTTAAAATGCTAATTTGCATCAATTTAGAAATAACCTATTCGAAAGTTTGCTCAATCTGACCAAAGTATAGTTCATGATATCTCAAGCATGCTGATTTTTTTTTTGTTTATTTGTTGTTCTTTTTTGCTTTAGTTATGAATGCTCTTAGTTGACATTTACTGGAGGACATATCTTGGTGCATGCTTTTCTTATAATATCCTTCTTATAGATAAGACTAGGGAAAGAATTCACGAAAAAACTTGAATATGGAGGTTTACATTGGAGCCTCAAGGCCTTCATTTGAGTAGGTCTAAAAATGAATACATGGAATCTAATTTTAGCAGTAGTAGCTTTAATGGCAGAGTTTTAACAGGTGATCAAATTATTAAAAAGTGTGAATGTTTTAGATATCTCGGGTCTATTGTTCAAATTGATGGTGATATTGATGGGGGTATTATTATTAGAATTCAAATTGGTTGACTGAAGTGGAGGAATGCATGGGGCCTGTTGTGTGATTGAAAAGTGCCGCTTAGATTGAAAGGAAAATTCTATAAGATGGTTGTGCGACCTGTAATGCTCTATAGCGCACAAGGTTTTCCTTTAAAAGGAAAGCATAAAACAAAGTTTACTATTGCTGAGATGAGAATGCTTGGGTTTCACTTAGAGACAAAATGCATAATGAATATATCCGTGATATGGTTGTTGTAGCTCCATTGACAGACAAGATTAGAGAGAGCCGTCTTGAATGGATTGGTCACATCAAATGTCGACCATTTGATGATCTTGTTAAGAGAGAGAGGTAGACCTAAAAAGATTTGGGCTTAATGTATAAAAAATGATCTTATTTTATTAGAATAAAATCAAAATATGACACAATAGGACACCACGGAGAAAAATGATTTATGTAGCCAACCCCGCTTTGTGGGATAAATGCTTGTTGTTATTGTTGTTATTTTAATGTTAAGAAATGACTGAATTATTTGTCCATGTTTTGGTTTATATATATTAAGAAATTGGTTTCAAAGTTATGTTTTTTATTATGTCAGATCTATATTTCTTTTTATTTTTATGCTAGGCATCATAATTCAAAATACAAACCTATTAATTCTAACGGAAACATATGTAATAATGTATTCTTTCAGTATGGTAGTTGCAAAGTTAACCAATATGATCAGAAGAATTTCTTTCTTATTTTACCTAATATTCTATCATTTTGCGCTAATGGTCTAGAATATTTTGTAAGTATTTGGATATCAAGGTCACTTCTTATTGATTATGCTATTTTATTGTTGACCTACTGCATTAATTCATCATTCAACCAGTTATAAGAATTTTTTAATCCGAAGTCCTTATCTGACAATATTGAATGAATCCAGATTTTGTTTCTTCTAAATGTAGTCTCGGTGCTGCCATGATTTCCTCGAGAACTCTTCAACACCTTTCAATATTGAGTGGAGCCTCCTCCCAGTTACTCTTTCGCAGAGTTTATGGAGGTAGTAGTTCTATCTATTTGGACTACAACAATTGATCTTTTGAATTCTCGGTTCTTTTTTCTTTTTTCTTTTTTAGTTAGCTTTTGCTTTTGCTTTCAGACATTGCCGAAGTTGGAAGAGAGGAAACTGGATCAATTCATCCGACTGCATTAATTCATCATAATGCAATTCTTGGAAAGGTGTCATATCTGAGTCCCTCTTTGTATGCTATTTCATGATATACAAAATCATTTCTTTTTTCTTTTTATGATTTTTTATACTAAGTACATGAATACGAGTTAATGGTCATATCAGTTATAACCTCATCAAATTAGCATCACTCTAGGTGGCATATGCTTATGAAGTCAATTTGGGTGGCATATTTTTTTTGTTGCAATGGACCCCTTTTCATGTTGATCAAGATATAGTGTTATATGTCATTGTTATTCAGTCGCCTTGTCTTGCCTTTGTTATACAGGTTTCTTGTAATGAATACAAGTTTGTAGAAATGAAGAAATATAAGTGTGAACTATAACAACTTGAAAGCGAGACTAAAATTCTTTATCCGAAGGTTGCATACGGACCACCGAAGTAAATATGTCAATTGTCACATAGTCCAACACCTGGGAAAATCAAATAGAGATATTATTGAAAATGAAAGCTTCAAGGAAAAAGACCTATAGAACAAAATAGAGGAGAAAGAAACTTTTTTCTTATTCTAATGAGAAGGACCATGCATGTTTTATATAGAGGGTAAAAACACCCCAGAGAGGGGAGGGTGAGTAAATAAAAAAATAGAAAAATAGGAAGCAGAATACAATCTTAATATCTTGTTGTTAGGCTTCTTGCTTAGCTTAGAATTTACACACACACACACACACACACACATATATATATAGATATTGTTTGAACACTCATGAAAATAATTTTTTGATATTGCATTTACAAAGGTAGGTGAGTTTTCCAAAAGATAAATTTTTTTGTCCACTTTTCATCTCATTTGGACTCAATTTTTTTGATAGAATTCATTATGGTATTAATAGGTATACATTCTATCATGCTAGTTTCTCTTAGAATGTCTAGAGTTTACTTCTATTGAGAAATGTGTATAAGTTTAGTTATTCTTGTTATTTTCATACAAAAAAACCCTCCAAGATCTATAATTTCAAATTCATTCGCCAAGATTTCTTTGCAAATTTTTTTTTTTCATTGTTCCCAATTAAGATGATATCATCAACATAGATAAATGAAAATTATAATTTAGTTTATTTTAGAGCACTTGTAGTTTTTAATCAAAGCAGTGAATTTGTTGATCTGGATTTTTGTAATTGCTTGAAACCATAAATAAATTTCTTGAGTTTGGATGCTTTATTGTTTTAGTTAGTGGTCTCAAACCCTGGTGGCATAGTTATGTGGACTTCATCTTTAAGATCCCNATGATTTATGTAGCCAACCCCACTTTGTGGGATAAATGCTTGTTGTTATTGTTGTTATTTTAATGTTAAGAAATGACTGAATTATTTGTCCATGTTTTGGTTTATATATTTTATGAAATTGGTTTCAAGGTTATGTTTTTTATTATGTCAGATCTATATTTCTTTTTATTTTTATGCTATGCATCATAATTCAAAATACAAACCTATTAATTCTAATGGAAACATATGTAATAATGTATTCTTTCAGTATGGTAGTTGCAAAGTTAACCAATATGATCAGAAGAATTTCTTTCTTATTTTACCTAATATTCTATCATTTTGCGCTAATGGTCTAGAATATTTTGTAAGGATTTGGATATTAAGGTCACTTCTTATTGATTATGCTATTTTATTGTTGAGCTACTGCATTAATTCATCATTCAGCCAGTTATAAGAATTTTTTAATCCGAAGTCCTTATCTGACAATATTGAATGAATCCAGATTTTGTTTCTTCTAAATGAAGTAATCTCGGTGCTGCCATGATTTCCTCGAGAACTCTTCAACACCTTTCAATATTGAGTGGAGCCTCCTCCCAATTACTCTTTCGCAGAGTTTATGGAGGTATTAGTTCTATCTATAGGGAATACAACAATTGATCTTTTGAATTCTTGGTTCTTTTTTCTTTTTTAGTTGGCTTTTGCTTTTGCTTTCAGACATTGCCGAAGTTGGAAGAGAGGAAACTGGATCAATTCATCCGACTGCATTNTACAGAGAAAAAAACGACGCAGTAACACGGTGGAATATTCTCTCCCGTGTTATTCTTGTGTTATTGTGTGTTANTAGTTCAATGGAAAATGACATTCATAGCTAAACTTGCAGTTATGCTAACTGCTAAGGTTCATTTGATTGCTTTGATAATCTATTTGGGTGCAATATTAATGTCTTTAATTGTGGNGCTGTCTGCCTGTTTACTTTCTTCCAAAATTGGTTCCTGTTTTTTAGGAGCCATAACTCCTTTCAATTTTGAGCGTAATTGTTGTTTGCCTGCATGCTTTATCTTAGAATTTCCATAGACATGGTTGTTGACCTCATTTATGGTGAGGTCTAGTTTTCCTCTTAGGGTTTAGGATCTAGCCTTAGGGATCTTCCTTTGGCTATTTTAGAATCTTAGAAATGGGACCCGCCTCGTTCTAGAAATTGAACCTACTTCTGTACCTTTTTGGAGTTTTGCGTGTGTGGTATCGACTTCTAACACTTAGAAGGGTGAAACTAACAGAGGAAACCCAAAAGGAATTTCTATAGGACCTTTTGAGCCTTAGGATGACCTTCTGTACAATTTGCACTCTCGCGCGCATAAACTTTGCAATTTGGAGAATCGACACGTCCGATCGCTACAATTCACATCGCTTGCACTGTTATCTGTCGAAGACTCAAATAAACTTTTTGAAACGATCGATCGTGAGTCGAGACTTCGTGAAATTTGAATTTTGACGCGTTTTTGACCCGATTGTCCACGACGTCGTCCGAGCAACCCCGGATGACAAAACGAACTGCACCGGCACGTCCGGAACGTCGATTTTGCCTAGAGAGGACACCCATTTTGTTACGACACCGCGCGCGAATAAATCGCATATGAATTAGTGTATATATATATATATATATATATATATATATATATATATATATATATATATATA
>JXCR01105210.1:3113-15549 GCA_002079205.1 Phalaenopsis hybrid cultivar
CTAGGGGTAAAAGGCCCAAGTTAGGCATTTCAAGTAGAATTGGATAAATATCCATTCTAAATGAGTCATAAACCAATGTATTGTGAAGATATGGTGTACCCTAGTTCCAAGTCAACACCCAGGGTCAATCCTAAGGCTAAATAGCCCTATAGGAACTCTTCTTGAGCTTCCTCCATAATGATCTTACCTACTAAATATTAGAGGTTAGGACCAATATGTGGAACTTTAAGTTGAGTAAAGAGAAGAGTTTTGAGTTTCTAATGATGAGGGCACCCTTTCTAATTTTCTAAGACTAGTCTATAGGAAAATCCTATGGCTAGACCTAGGTTACTAAAGAAATTTCTAGACCTCAATAAAAAATGAGGTCAACAGGTGACATTGTTGTTTAACATGCAAGTTTGAAATAAGAAGTACAAGAAGGTAAATGCATTAATTTAAAAGCGTGTCTGTCGAGTCGTCTCGCTCCACCACCTGAAAGGTTAGTACTTGCAAGTATTGCAAGAAGGTTTAAGTTGTAAGAGTAGATGAATGTTTAGCTACCAAATCCCAAATTATAATTTTGTTGAATTTTGGAAGATCCTAGTGGATAATTTTAGAACAAAATTTGGCAAGTCCAATTTGCCCTTCAAAATTTCCAATAATTTTCAAAATGTTCAAGGTGTGGCCCTAGATCATTTTGAATATCTCTTGAAATATCTTAAGTTCATTTTGATGTTATAATAATGTTCTAATAATCATCTCAGGCTAGAGTGGGGCTACCCAATTGCTCATTTAAGCTTAACAATTTAATTATCCTAAGGATAGGATGCTTGATTAGTCAATTGATGTTTCATTTAAAAGTTATGTGAGTGGGTGCCCTTAAGGCGTTTTTAAGTTATTTAAGATTGTGGTGCCCAAAGTTAAAGCCAAGCTTGTAGTGCTTAAATATGTTAATTACCAATCATATCATTTTCTAAATCCAATCAACTTGAGTTTAGACATCGAACCTATGTCACTACCAAGCCTTTAACAATCATAATGAGTGAAATGGTGGTTTTCAAAGTTTTGATTTAAGTGTCATATATCCTTATTAAATGATCACATCATCCTCAATTTTGGGCTTAAGAAACGTAAATTAACATCTTTCTGGCTTAAGCCCATCACTTAAGAATCATTTGATCTTTAATTGACTTCCAAGTTATGAAGACTAGGAGAATTATGATTTTAGTTGATGTTGTGCAAGAGTGTTGAATGAGTTTCTACCTTTTAGCCTCATTGTATTTCAATCATCCAAACATGTTTATTAAGATCAAATTTACCCATTTTCTCTTTGATAATCCTAAATTTTGATCAAGGCACCAAAGTCTAAAATTACCACTTTGCCCTTGGGGTACTTCACCTCATAACTCATTAAACACAACTCAACTGATTTTGAGGGCTTAAAGTATCCTATTCATGAGGTAATTAGGATATTAGAGGAGGATATGTGGACCTCTCAAACTTTAATTTAATTTAAATAATTATTCAAATCCAGAAAATAAGATTTTCAAAAGGTGATTTCCTTAACTTCCCAAAGTAAAGTTTTTATTTATAAGAAAATTATCATAGGATACCTTAGGTCAGAGAAATATTTAGGTAAAATTTCATGATTTTGTTGAATTAAATTTTTGTTATTATTATTTTAGTTTAGATCAATATTCATGATTTATTTTAAATAGAAAATAGTGTTTTAATTACAATTTTTTTTTATATTTTTATTAAACTTCTCTGAGTTTAAAAAACTCAAAGAATCAAATTTTATATTTTGTGATTTTTAATTTATTTATTATAATTATTTTAGTGAGAAAATAAAGAAAATTCACTTTTAAGCTCTTAAAAATTTATTTTTTAACTTAAGAAAATTAGGAAAACTATTTTATTTAGTCACAAGTAATCAGAGAATAGTTAGGAACATTTTGAAATATTTTTTTTTTGTATTTTTGAAATTTTTATTTATTCTTAATTATTTTAAATTCAAAATGACACTCAAAAGCAAGTAATTTACCAAAAATAAATTTTATTTTTCCTAAGCGCCTCTGATCACAAGGAACTCAGAAAAACACTTTTCATAATTTTTATAAGTGTATTTAATTTATTATAATTATTTTTTTACAAAAATACAAGCTTTCTTAAAAAATCCACTTTAGTGCTTAAACTAAGCCAAATAATGTTCAAATTTTTACAGTGGATATATATGATTTTTATGAACAATGTGGAGTTAATTTTGTTAATTTTTTATTTGTATTTAATTTACACAAATTAATATAAGGTATTGACATTTAACTAAGTATAGAAATTCACAAAATGATTCAAAGCATCACAATATTTTTCCTAGATTTCTTTGACCACAGGAAACCTACTAAAATTGCACTCATAATTTTTCAAGTGATATTTTGATTTATATAATTAAAATAAGCCAAAATGGTCACCTTGCTTTAAAAATTAGGGTTAGAAGCATAGAGATGCCCTCTGCACTTGGAAAAATCAGAGAGCATCCCCTTTGTGATGAGGAATAAACCCTAAAAATCTCAAGCCATGGTGAGCACTCCTTAGTCATGGAGAGTTAAAATGTCACAGAGGTATTTAATTAATTTAAAATCATATTTTTGAAAAATAATTTTTACTTTTGTCCACATTATTCTCCTTTATTCACTGAGCTAGAGAGTATTTTTTTTTATTTTTATGATTTTTCTAGATAAAGATATGGATTTTTGAAGCTTAAGCATTTAAAATAATTCAAAAATTCCATAATTTTCTACTTATCCATGCGGCGCCAACTCATCCTCGTCCGCTCCAAAGGCTCCACATGTCGCTCTGCCATTTAACGCCCCCAACTACGTAGCCTCCATGTAGACCACACTTTATGCACCATGGATCTGTTTGGCTTGATCTCCTTCGTCCATTGAATACACACGCGATCGAACGGCTCTCTGTTATCGTCCCCAAGTGACCTAACCTGTGAACTGTTCACACTAAAACCTTAAGAATTTGGCCTAGAATCAACCAAATTGCATGGGGTTTATTTCTAATTCTTCATCTACTCAAGACGAACCTATCTATACAAATTATAAAATAAATACGTATGGAGAGTAAAAATAAACTCAGATTAGGGTTAGGGTTCAATATCTTTGTATGAGAGGGGAGGCCTCAATTAGATGGTTTTGGTAGCTTTCATTGGTCCCAACGAACCTTCGGATGAAGTCCCAAGCCTTGGTGAATGGTTTAGGTATGAATTTGATCAAGGTGGTTTTCAGGTGTTGGTCTAAAGTTTGGTTAGAGGCTATTTCAAAGGGGGCTTTTGTGAGGAATCAACTTCTCTCACTATAGGGATGGTGTGTGCACAAGTAATTGGAGTTTGGTGCGTTGTGGAGCTGTGGAGAGTTCTGTCCTGATTTTGGCAGAAATTTGAGCTTAAAATTGAGCTTCCGTAGTGGGGATTAGTGGGGGAAAATGGTGGGCTTGAATTGGGAGGTCTTAGGGAGTCTCTGAGAGCAATTTGGCAGAGTTTCCTAAAGAAAATTTCAGCTCTTCTTTTTTGTCCATGGAGGTGAGGTTTTTATAAAATGGCCTAGGGTGGCTGTCATGGCCAATTGAGGGGTACAAAATGGTGCTTAGGTGGAGGGTTTTTAGGAGCTAAAGCCAATTGGAATTGGACAGCTTAGATGGGTAAGTTTGGGTTTGAATTTTGGCTTGGGGCTCTCGATTTTGGTGTTTTCTGGCCACTAGGCATACCGATAGGGCCAGGGGAGGTGGCCAGGAGGTTAGGTGAGCCAGTGGGAGGGTTAATTATTGTTAACCCTCAATGGCAAGTGATGATGGGGGAGATTTTTGGTTAAGGCCAAAAAATGGGCATAAATCCCTTAATTTAGGGATCTAATGGTCCATAGATCACCATGGCTGGTCCATGGTAGTTTAACCTGGTCAATAGAGTGTACTTAGTGGCTGTAGAGTCATCAATTTGATGGCTTTGAGATGGATAAGTTAATTTTGGTGCATGGGTCCAATTTGGGTCCAAATGGCTAAGAGTTGGGTTTGGATTAGGCTAGCCATGACTTTGAACTAATTTAATTGATCAAAATTGTATGGATGATGGTCATGAAGATTTTTGGTGAAGTATTGAAATGATTATGAGTCCAATTGGAAGCTCAATTTGAAGGATCTTGGGATTTTGGTCAATCTGGGCATGTTGGACTAGACTTGGGTCTAGGTTGGACTAAGTCTAAATTGATGGTTAAAAAATGGTCTATAGGAATATCATGAAGAGTTTTCAACATAAATTGGGTGTCAATTTTGGGGTTAGGGAATTTAATTTGGTGGAATTTGGAGACAGCCAATTTGAGGTAAATTTGGTGATTTTGAATGTGGGTTGAAATTGAGGCTTGACCAAAGCTAATTGAAGGTCAAATTTGATTTTAGGGAGTGCTATGAAGAGTTTGGGATTCAAATTGGGTAAATTGAGTAGGTTATGGGGTTCAATTAAGTGAGATTAAGTCGTAGGGCTAAAATTGGGGGTTTGACTTAAATCAAAATTGAACTCAAAGCATGGGCCAATTAGGCTTATATTTGGTTTATATTCATCATATGAAAGGTTAATTTGAGATTAAAATTAAAATTGAGGGAAATTGGGACCAAATTGAAGGACATTTAAGGTAAATTTGTGGAAATTGGGCCTTTAAAGGCAATTTGGGGGTTTTGGTCAAAATGGTCAAATTAGCCAAATTGAGTTCAATATAAAGGTTCAAATTAGTTTTAGAGACATTTGAAGTGATTTTGGAGGTTTTTGGGAAAGTTTGGGGTGCCAAGGGTATTTTGTAATTTTGGCAATTTTGGGGGTATTTTGGTAATTTTGGGTAATTTGGGTATTTTGAAATAGTTTGACATGATTTTTGAATAAATTTGGGTATTTTGGGTGAATTTGGGAATTTTTGACCAAATTTAATGTTTAAAGGGCATTTAGGTAATTTGGGTGGATTTAGGGGCAAAATGCCAAGTTGGGTATTTTTGGTAGAATTGGGAAGCCAACCACCATATGTGAACTATGAGCCAATGGTATCCCCATTTGGGTCCTTTATGTACTGGTCTTAGCTAAACCTTAGCCTAAGGCTAGTGGGTTTAGGGGACCATCTACATGAGTCTCCCAAAAGAATCAAGGGATCAAAGTCAACCATTTGGGTTTAGGGTTGTGAGTGATTGTGGGTGAGAGTGAGTGTAGGTGAGTGAACTAGCTCCAGACCAACACCCAGGGCTAACCCTAAGGTAAGACAGTCCTATGGGGGCTCATCTTGAGCTCTCTCATAATGACCCCACCTACTAAGTGCTAGAGGTTAGGACCAATATGTGGAACTTCAAGTTGACCTTGAGCTCCCCCATATTGACCCCACCTACTAAGTGCTAGAGGTTAGGACCAATATGTGGAACTTCAAGTTGAGCAATGAGGAGTTTATAATTTCTAACTGTGAGGGTTTATTTTCTAGTTTTCTATGAATAATCAACAGGAAAGTCTTATGGCTAGACCTTTGGAAACTAAAGAGGGAAAACTAAACCTCAACCAAAAGTGAGGTCAACATACATCAAAATAATATGTTGTTTTAAGTATACATTTTATGCTTATTTTTGGTGATATTGCACTTTAAAGAAGGGTATTTTCATATTTTTATTGTAGGTATATCAATTTTAGGCATTTGAAGCAAAAGTAGTGAAAAGGATGAAATTTGGAGCAAAAAACAACGAATTTTAGAAATTCTGGTGCCAGATGCGCCATTTTACAGAGAGCTGGCATCAGATGCGCCTGATTGGTGCCAGATGCACCATTTTATAGAGAGTTATCACCAGATGTGCCAAAACCTAGAGAAGCGCAGACTTAAGCAAGATGGCACCAAATGCGTCAAAGACAAATTTTTGTGGATTAAGGCGGTTTGAGATGTATTTTTCACAAATTTCTAAAAGGACACATGTTTTAAACATCCCTTGGAGTGATTCAATGCATCTAGACACTTTTGAAGGTTCTTTTATGAAAAGATATGTCTCTTGTATCAAGGGACATGTATTTTGAAATCAAAAGAGTTTACTTTTGGATAAAATTTTGGAGAGATTCTTGAATTCTTTTTGGAGGGAGACAACCTTCAATAAAAGAGAGGGAAGTCTGAGGAAAAGAGAGGTTGAAGTGGTGTGTAAAGGGGGCGAAAGAGAGAAAGAAAGAGAGATAAAGTCAAGGACTTGAAGATTTTCTTCAAGGATTGTAAGAGGAGAGGGAAGGTGAGAGATTTCTTCTTCATTACACTTCTAAGAGAAAATTGAGAGTGCTTGTAAGGAGAGAAAGGCTTGAAGAGAACTTCTAGTGATTTGCTTGGGAAGGATTGTGAGATAAGTTGTGTATTTTATTCTTTTGTTTTGTAAACATGTTTTTATTAATGAAATATGTGTTTTGTTGTATCCTTCTCATGAATTCTGAGTAGTCTTCTTTATCCTTCTCCCAACTTTGAGAAATAGTTTTATGAAGAGTTGATTTATTTTATATGATTTTAAATGTCAATAATTTGTGATGATTTAAACTCCCATCTTCATTTACTTTTCAATCTGACCAATTGAAATGTTAAAATGTGTTGAGAAATATATGTTCCAAAAGGGCTATGATTTCTACAACATGGTGAGAATCACATTTGATTTCATTGGAGAGGATGTCATCCATGGAGTTGAGTGCAAATAAATAGGAAAATATACTTTGTTGGATGTAAAATTGGAAATTTTAAGGTGACAGATTAAAAGCCTCAAATTAGTCCGGTTAATTGGAAACTGATGCGAGATTGTTAGCCCTCAGGTGAGGGAGTAGTGGGAGCTCTGGAGTGGCAGTTTGTATCCTCCCAGCCTAACCAAGGAATTAGGGACCAAACTCTGGATTAGTCATTGTTCTTTATGCACTTGAAAGAGGGTAAAGAGTAGGATTGCTCCTATTTGACACAAAACAATTTATACATGTGTTTTCAAATGATTTTAATTTCTTCACAATCCATATACTCATTGTAAAGGGGAAGGATGTTTTCTTAAATTTGAACTCTTCATCATAAAAACTTTATTTAGTTTTCATAATTTTACTTTTAAAATTTTAGCAATTAGTTTAATTAACTTTGTCGTTTTACTGTCTTTTATTTATCATTCACTCTATTACTTTATATTCAAATTTAGCACTTCACTTTTGTACTTTAAAATTGTAGTTTAGATTATAATCTTAAAAATTTACTAATAGGCATTTCTAACTTCCCTGTGGGATTGATATTTAGGACTCCATTATAGCCCTTTATTACTTGAGCGATACATATACTTGCATTATTTTTAGTGGATTTAGCAGTTTAAGGATTTTTAAAAGATAAAACTATTTTCACAAAAGCTATTTTAATTGGGATTAATTTGCATATTTAATATTGTATATGTCATGTTTATTTTGTAATATTGGAAAATATTTGCCAAATTAACACACTAAATCCACCCCACATCAAGTTTTTGGCACCGTTGTTGGGGAAGTAATAGAAAGTAATAATATGTTATTTTATTATTTGAATTATTTTTATTTTAAAACTTTGAAAAAAAGTGTTTGTAGTTTAGCTTAAAAATTTTTGTATTTTAGTGTGTTTGCTTTTTTTAATTACTTATTGTGTTTGTTTATGCGTAGTGTGAGATTTGAAGATTTATTGCCTTATGATTCCAAGCTAGAAAAAACTATTAGAAAAAATTCAAAAACAACAAAAAGAGATAGATCATATTAGCAAAATGACTTGCAATTTGAATAATGCTGGAAATGAAAATGAACATCATCAGAGATCTTTAAGAGATTATGCTAATCCTACAACAGATGATATTCTTTTGAGTATACAAAACCCCGCTGTAGCTTCCAATTCATTTGAGCTTAAACCTGTTATTATCCAAATGGTACTAATCAGTTTGGGGGAACACTAACTGAAGATCCTAATTTCAATCTTGTTAGTTTTTTAGAATTGTGTGCTACTTTTTAAATATGATGGAGTGTCGAATGATGCCGTTAGACTTAGACTTTTCCCTTTTTCACTAAGAGATAAAGCTAAGATGTGGTTAACCTCATTAACACCTGGATCTATCAGAACTTGGGGAGAATTATCACAAAAAATTTTATCTAAATATTTCCCACCTTAAAAAACTGCTAAGCTTAGAAACATTATTACATCTTTTTGTCAGTTTGAAGGAGAATCAATTTATGATGCCTGAGAAAGATTTAAAGATCTGCTTAGAAAGTGTCCACACCAAGCGTTACTAAATTGATTAATAATTCAAACTTTTTATAGTGGATTGGTTGGATCTCTTAGATTGATAATTGACACTGCTGTTGGTGGATCATTAATGTCAAAACCATTTGATGAAGCATATTCTTTAATTGAAAAGATGGCTACTAATAATTTTCAATGACCTTACAAAAGGGTAAATCCAAAAAGAGTAGCTAGTATTCATGATTCTAATGCAATATCTATGTTAGTTGCCCAATTAGCTATTATATCAAAGAAGATAGATCAATATGGAATGAATTATTCTCAGACATCACATGTGCTTGAGGAAAACTAATTGGGACAAATGATAGAATCTCAATCTTCTTAAGAGACCTTAAATGCAGTAAATAATCGTTCTAATAATTCTTATGCCAATTATTACAATCCTGGTTGGAAGAATCATTCAAATTTTAGTTGGAGTAACAATTACTCTAATGCTGTAAATCTGTAATGGGGAAACAACACTGTGAACTTATTGGGAAACTCCAACAATCAAGGAAATCCAACTTATAAACTTTATTATCGTCTAGGTTTTAATAATTTGCAGAGTAAGGAGAATGAGTTGTCAATGGAAGAATTGATATTGCGAAGGGGAATTCAATTACAAAGTCAAGGAGTTGCAATTTGAAACATGAAAAATCAATTGAGATGTATGGCTACTGCACTTAGCAATAGACATACAGGAACGTTGCCTAGTAATATTGAAGTAAATCCTCAAGATCAAAACAAAGAGCAAATTAAGGTTATTCAACTGAGAAGTGGAAAAGAATTGGAAAACAAAGTTTAAAAAGAAGTGGAAGTTGGAAAAGATGAGGTGGAAAATGAAAATTCTAGTGAAGATTCTCATTTTGAGTCAGAATGTCCTATTAAACCAATGAAAATCACTATAGAAAGACCACCACCTCCATTTCCTCAAAGATTGAAACAGAAAAATAGAGATAACTGGTGTGCCCATAGTGTGTGCTATTTTTCTGCGTGTTTTTTGTAAATTTAAATCTCCAATAACAGTACCAAAAAAACATGACTCGTCCCAAAATTACGTAGTAATTTAGCTTTCAAAAATATGGCAAAAAACTTGAACTAATTTATATTAAGTAGTTAATGTACAAAATCAAAATGTTATAAAATATATAAAATAGTTCACACACTAGTAGTCTACGCAAGTGCATGTGTAGCTTCAAGTAATATAAGGCTTTCTTTAAAAACCCCAGTATCGATCTCACAGAGAAGCATAGTAAGAAATCCCTTAGGCTAATTCTAGTCTACTACTATCAAGTCATAGTTTAGAATATGGAAATTCTTATGATAATAACATAAATAAAAATATTCAAACTATAAAAATTAAAGTAAGAAAGACAAGTTAAAATGGGTTTAATGAATGCTAACAGAAATGTAACTGAAAGAACTAAGTTTACTAAACTAATTTCTAAACTGCAAAGTTAAATTTACTAAAACTAAACAAAGTTTTGTGACGAAGAGTTCAGATTTAAGAAAGCATCCTTCCCCTTTACAATGAGTATATGGATTACGAAGAAATTAAAATCATTTGAAAATATATAAAAATTGTTTTGTGCCAAATATGAGTAATCCTATTCTTTACCCTCTTCCAAGTGCATAAAAAACATTGACCAATCTAGAGTTTGGTCCCTAATTTTGTGGTTAGGCTGGGAGGATACTGGCTGCCACTCCAGAGCTCCCACTACTCCCTCACCTGAGGGTTAACAATCTTGCATCAGTTTCCAATCTGTTGAACCAAATTAGGGATTTTAATCTGTCACCTTAAAATCTCCAATTCTACATCCAACAAAGTATATTTTCTTATTCATTTGCACTTAACCCCATGGATGAAATACTCTCCCATGAAATCAAATGTGATTCTCCCCATGTTATAGAAATCATAGCCCTTTCGGAACATATGTATCTCAGCATATTTTAACATTTCAATTGCCCGGATTGAAAACTAAATGAAGATTGTAGTTCAAATCATCACAAAATATTAACATTTAAATCTATATAAAATAAAATCAATTCTTCAAAAAACTATATCTCAAAGTAGGGAGAATGATAAAGAAGACTATTTAGAATTCATGAGAAGGATACAACAAAACACAGATTTTATTAATAAAAATAAGTTTACAGAACAAAAAAATAAAAGAACACAACTTATCTCACAATCCTTCCCAAGCAAATCCCTAGAAGTTCTCTTCAGCACTTTCCCTCTCACAAGCACTCTCAATTCTCTTCTACAAATGTAATGAAGAAGAAATCTATCACCTTCTCACTCCCCTTACAATCCTTGAAGAAAATCTCTAAGCCCTTGAATTTCTCTCTCTCTCTCTCTTTCCTTCTTCACACACACACACACACACAAACACCACACTCATACCTCAAACTCCTCTTCAAGCCCTAGACTTCCCTCTCTTTTATAAAAGACTGCCTCCCTCCAAAAAGAATTCAAAATTCCTTAAAAATTTTATCTAAAAGTCAACTCGTTTGAATTCAAAAGACATGTCCATTTATCCAAGAGATATATCCCTTCATAAAAGAACCTTCCAAAGTTTCTAAATGCATTGAATAACTTCAATGAGCATTTAGAACAAGTGTCCCTTTGATAATTCGTGCAAAATTGGTACTGAATTGCCTTAATCCTCTGAATATCATCTCTGGCGCATCATGTGCAAGTTTTGCTTTATCATGCACCAGTTCTCTGGATTTTAGCGCATCATGCACCAGTTTGGATCATCATGCCCCACTCTACAACAACTCAACCATTTTGCTTCGTTTGGCTCTATTTCGCCCCATTTCAGTTGTTTTTTTCTCCAAACAAATATACCTATAAAATAAGCATGAAAACAAACTTACTTTAAAGTGTAATTTCATTTAAAACATGTGATAAATGTAAAGTATATTAAGGATAGAAAGACATATCAAAATGTGCCAAGTCAAAATTTTCTTTCTTGCTCGTTTTTACTCTAAATTGCACTATTTTTGCTTCATTTTCTCCAAAGGTTAATTTCTTGTACTTGAAACCAAAAATATGCTAAATACCTTCCTTTAAAGTGTACTATCATTAAAAGTCATTAAAATTGAGCATAAAATATACATAAAAAAGTATGTAATTTTTAGGCATATCAATAACCAATTTTCAAGTTTTTTGGAGATATTGAGGAAATTAACGACAAACATTCTATTTGTTGAAGCCTTGAAACAAATGTCAAGCTATGCGAAGTTCATGAAGGGTATACTTTATAAGAAAAGGAAGCTTGTAGATAATGAGATCGTTGCACTCAATGAAGAGTGTAGCGCTATAATTCAGAAGAAGCTTCTTGAAAAACGTAAAGATTCTGAAAGTTTTACTATTCATTGTGCTATTAGAGAAAGATTTTTTGGAAAAGCTTTATGTGATTTAGGAGCCAGTATTAATCTTATGCCCTTCTCAATTTTCAGAAGGTTGGGTTTAGAAGATATTTCACCTACAACTATAACTCTTCTGTTAGTTGATTGCTCGATTACCTATCATAAAGGAGTTATTGAAGATGTTTTGGTAAAAATTGATAATTTTATCTTTCATGTGGATTTTATTATATTGGATATGGAGGAAGATAAATAAATTTCTATCAATTTAGGAAGACCATTCTTTGCCACTGGAAGAGCTTTGATAGATGTGTAGAAAGGAGAACTAACCATGAGAGTTAGTGATCAAGAGGTTGCATTTAATATTGCTAAATTAATGAGATACATTGCAAAAGAGCAAGAGATTGAATGCTTTGGAATGGATATTAATGAATATTTAAGCCATGAATCTTTCAAGAAGACATTCAAAAAAGAATTTGAAAAGGAATATTTGGAATATCAAGATGAGGATATAATTTAAAATGAATCTACGGAAGTTAGTAAATAAAATGTTAATTATGTTGAGGAAAATTTTAAAATTTTAGACCCTATAGAAAGTAATAAGAATTTAATTTCATCTATTGATAACCATCTGAATTAGAATTGAAAACACTTCCTACACATTTGAGGTATGTATTTTTAGGTGATTTATCTACATTACCTATTATAGTATCCTCAGAATTAACTAATACATAAGAAAAATAGTTGTTGGAAACATTAAGAAGATTAAAAAA